>VWZK01012759.1:117861-200864 GCA_013396935.1 Baryphthengus martii
TTTTTTTTGATGCTTTATATTTACCTATAAGGGTTACTTTCAATACGTTTTGCTTAACATGAAGTTGTCTGTGTTCATTACTTATTTCTAAAAATGCATGAAAATGTTTATGCTAAATTAGTTGGAAACACCTCTATAACTAGTTGGAAAGGTCCTACAATGTGTCATAAAATAAAATAAAGTCACAATAAATACTAATAAAGATATTATATATAAAAAAAACCCCTGATCTTGAAATAAAATCCCAATTTGGGGGTTGATTGTTGCCAGGCTTACTGAATCAAGTCATGACTATAACTGGTATTTCACCACAGAAAAACAACTTAGTCACACTCTTTAAACAAACAAACAAACAAAAACCAAAAAGAAACCCAAACCAAACCAACAACATAAAACAAAATTAAAAAACCCACAAATTTAAAAAATCACACAGATCAAAACAAACAAAAACAACCAAAAAACTCAAACACATCCAAGTAGGAAGTTAACAGTCCTGCAGTATAAATCAGCCTGATGGATTGTTCTAAGCCAATGTTTGGATTAGTACATTAGTTTCCTTCAGTAACTCACATTCCTACCACATTTCTCATAGGAAGAGTATTCACAATAGGCCTTCATCTCAGGTAAGTTTTGTAGATATTCTGAATATTTTTTCATTATAGTCACAGAAGAAACCTCTATATGTCAATTTTTTTAATTAATTTGGTTTTTATCTCAAGTAAATACTTAAATATTTTCTAAAAGCCCTAGTGAGGTCCATGAAAGATCTGTAAATCACTTCAGAATGAGCAAGATAGCATCCAGAATGTGTGATTCACTCTTTAAGTGAGTCAGACCAGCAGTACTTTTGTCTGTGACCAGTGGCAGACATCAAAGGAAAGGATCTAAGCATTATGCAACACATGTCTGTGGCATGCCCTCCCACCTGCCAACAGCCAGAGGCCTAGGAATTTTCTGCAGTGGAGGTTGCATCTGGAAGTTTCTTAACTTCCACAAGTTTAACTCCTGTGCAGTTCTCTGTTAAAGCTCAACTTCACAATGTTCTTCACAAGAGTCCTATGGTTGAATTACATGCTAGGAGAAAAAGACGTACCTATTGCTGATTTTTAAATTGCTCTCTTACTATTTCAATGCCAAACCCCCGTGACGAGCTACTGTGCAATCTTGAATTAGCTTGTCCTTTAGTTTCTTCGTAACAGTGAGGATGTTACATATAACTACAATCAATGTACAATCGCTCTTCACACTGAATACTCATAGCCTTTTTATCTCTTATTTAGCCACAGTCAAACTTTCCCTTTTACTGCATAACAACTCAGTTTCTTAAAGATCTTTAGGTGGAAGATGTCCTTAAACGCTTTTTAGAAAACTGAATATCTTGTAACAATACAGTTACCTGTCTACGTGATCCCTCACTGCACTCAAGTAGACTTGAATTGCTCCTAGGAAATTACAGAGTTTGTAATGCCATTAAATTACAATGTCTTCAAATAATATGCCTGTTAAAGAACTTTTCAGACTTTTAATATTACATGAATATTTTAGGAAAAAAAAGTGTTTAGGAAAACTTCATTTTTGCTACCCTCCTTCACCTGTCTCATTGAACTTTTTTGTCACCTATAATAGGTAACAGTTCACCTAATTCATGTATGATACCCTTTAGTACTTTTAGTGAGCTCCATAGGGAACTTGCAAATTTTTTTTATTTTTTTTTAAAAAAAACCTTTCTGTATATATGGTTTTGTTTGAGACATTCCTTCAGCACAGGCCATATGAAGTGGGGTTTCCAAGTTCATTTTTATGCAAAAGTAATGTAAGTGATTTCTTTACATTTTTATCCTAAAGAATCTCTATCCTTATATCTATGCACAAAGAATCTGCTGTGGAGGGAAATATAGGGAGCAAGAATGAGGAAAAGAATAAGGTACTTAACAGCTTCTTTGCCTCAGTCTTCAGTGTAGTGACCAGTTGTTCTCTGTGTATCCAGCCCAGTTATCTGGATCCTAAGGATGGGAAGCAGAATGAAGTCTCCATATCCAAGTATCCAGGAGGAAATGATCAGTGACCTACTACACCATTTAGACACATACAACTCTATGGGTCTGGATGGGATCCACCCAAGCATACACCAGGAGCTGGTAGAAGTGCTTACCAAGTCACTTTCCATCATTTATCGGCAGTAATGGCTAATTGGGACGGTCCCATTTGACTGGAGATTAGTAAATGTGATGCTCACCTGCATGAATGGCCAGAAAGAGGATCTGGGGAACTACAGGCCTGACCTCGATGCGAGGGAACATTATAAGGCAGATCATCTTGAGTGTCATCCTGTCACATGCACAGGACAACCAGGCAATCAGGACCAGTCAACATAGGTTTATGAAAGGCAGGTCCTGTTTGATTAACCTGATCTCCTTCTGTGACAATGCTACTCACTTAGTAAATCAGAGAAAGGCTGTGAATGTTGTGTGCCTGGACTCTAGTAAAGCCTTTAACACCATTTCATACAGCATTCTCCTGGAGGAATTAGCTGCTCATGGCTTTGGCTGGCGTACACTTCATTAGGTAAAAAAAATTTACTGGATGGCCAGGATCAGAGAATTGTGGTGAGTGGAGTTAAACCCAGTTGGTAGCTTTTCACAAGCAGTGTACCCCAGGGCTCAATATTGAGGCCAGTTCTCTTTAGTATCTTTATTAACGATCTGGACAAGGGGATCGAGGGTATCCTTAGTAGATTTGCAGGAGACGTTAAGGTGGGCAGGATTGTTGATCTGCTTGAGGGTAGAGAGGCTCTACAGAGTGATCTGGACAGGCTGAATCGATGGGCTGAGGCCAGTGGTATGAGATTCAACAAGGCTGACTGCTGAATCCTGTGCTTGGGTGACAACAGCCCCATGGAGCACTACAGGCTTGGGGAAGTTGACTGAAAAGCTGCCTAGTGGGAAAGGATCTGGGTGTATAGATTGATAGACAGATGAATGTGATCCAGAAGTGTGCCAAGGTAGCCAAGAAGGTCAACAGCATCCTGGCTTGTATCAAAAACAGCGTCACCAGCAGGATTAGGGAAGTGATCATCTCCCTGTACTTGACACAGGTGAGGCTGCATCTTGAATACTGTGTTCAGTTTTGGGCCACTCACTACAAGAAAGACATTGAGGTGCTGGAGCTTATCCAAAGAAGGGTAATGAAGTTTGTGAAGGGTCTAGAGGACAAGTCTTATGAGAAGCAGCTGAGGGAACTGAGGTTGTTTAGCCTGGAGAAAAGGAGACTTGGGGGAGACCTTATCGATCTCTGCAGCTACCTGAAAGGAAGTTGTAGCAAGGTGGGGATTGGTCTGTTCTCCCACGTAATAAGCAATAGGACAAGAGGAAATGGCCTCAAGGTGCACCAGGGGAGGCTTAGATGGGGTATTGGGAAATATTTCTTCACAGAAGGGGTTATCAAGCACTGGAACAGGTTTCCCCGGGAAGTGATTGAGTCACCATCCCTGGAGTTATTTAAAAGGCATGCAGATGTGGCATTTATGGACATGTTAGGCTTGGCAGTGTTAGGTTTATGGTTGGACCTGATGATCTTAAAAGATTTTTTTCCAATCTAAATGATTCTATGACTCTATGATTTTAAGCCCCTGCTACTATTATCTTTGTCTCATATATAACGCTCATTTTCAGCCACTGCTAGCTATTACTATTATAGGCAACAGAGATTTTGTAGTATGTTTTGTTGCACTGGTTTATTTGATGCAGTGGTTTATTTCACAGGTTTGAATCCTCTGAAATTCACAATGAAATACTGTGAGGTTCTTTCTGTCTTACTCCTTTTGAAAGAGAAAAGGCTAAATAAAAACAAGATGCATTATTTGTTGTGATTCAACTTATGAGAGAGGTCTTTCTTTGCTTCTTACATATATGCGATCAGTTGAACAATATGACAATAAAATGGAAGTAGGATCTTGATCTCTGATTCAGTGTTGGTGATAAATGGGGAGAGAGGGAGAAAATGCTCCCGAGGAAGCAGAGTATGCATAGAAATGAAGGAGATACAGCATAAGAAATAGGGAATGTTTTCCCTCTTAGGTTGAGAAAATCACAGAATGCTTTGCAAGTGCAATAAATAATGTAGCACAAGGCACATAGACACTAAAATCTTTTCATTCAGCAAGAATCCTAAATCACAGACTGAGAGTAGAGTTGAAAATGTGTTAAGTGCAATAGTGAAAAAAAATGCTACTTTCTAATGTAAAACTGAGGCTCTGGAGAGTAGTTTCAGATTCCACAAATTCTTTCAGCTTTCCCTTTAGGATCAAAATGATGGGGATGTTAAGGCATTTTGTTTCTCTTTATCAACCTATTTGACTTCCCTAAAGAAAGATAGCTTTATTTTATAAGGACTTATGAAATATTTAGAGTGCTGTAACGTGTCCTAGAAGAACAATCTAAGTAGGTACGCATGTAAAATGCTAGTTTTCTTTTATTCAATCAACTAAAGTATTACCAAATACAAGCCTGAATTTGAGTACAGAAATAAACAAACTACGGCTGACTGAAATCATGATCCTGTCATCATTCTGATATATGGTCCACACTAAGCTTTTCTTCATGATTCAGACCTAGAGCTGATTCTGCACGTCTTCCCAACCAATAGAAACATCAGTAGTTTGAAGCTGAAAATATGTATCTATGTAACATATTCTCAGGATGCAATTCCTGATTAATGAAAACAAAAAGAAGTCACTTTAAAAAAAAAAAAAGAGGATGACTTGCAATTAGGAAATGTCCTATCTGAGAGATCTTGATCCAGTGAATATTTAACTACTTATGCAGAGTAGAATGGTTACAATCCTTTCAAGACTTATAGGACGTACTTGAAAGCCTGTTCCAATGACCCTAAGTGATGTACCAGCAGAGACTTCACTGCTAATCAAACAGAAAATTCAATGCACAAGAGCTAGAATAAGAGTCAAACCTTTGTTCTGGAGAAGATGGCAGAAAGCTAACATCTTCTCTTGGAAGGAACATCATTTATAAAACTCTGAAATGAGTCTTGGGAAAACAGAGATAACAATACTAGGAATAAAAGCACAATCCAAACCCAAATCCAAAGGAAAAAAATAAAACTGAAACAAAAAAAAACAACAAAACCAAACCAAATAAACAAAAATCTGAAAAACGAACAAAGAGAGCAAGTTGTGAAATAGGAATACGTCACATTTTGAGATCTGAAATGTACAGGCCATGACTTCCTTCTTATAATTTAAATGATGAGAAAATAGGTTCCTCAAAATTTGAAGGTCTGTGATTTTTAATGGAGAAAGACAAGAGATTCAACAAGAATCAAGTATATGACAGGTAGCTCAAAATTATCAATTGCGATTGGCTTTGAAGCCATCAGAAAATGACTCCTAAGACAAAAAGTCAAATGACTCAGTCTCAGCTTTGTTTTTTATGTAATTGATGCTGTCGTTGCAGATGTAGAATAAAATATTGTATACTCTTGCAGTACAATATCAGAACTCTGTGGAAGAGAAAGAAGAAATATGGAAACTGGCTAAAGAGTATCAAAATGGTATAAGATTAATTTCAGCATTCCTAAAAAGTACAGTATGTGACTTGATATGAATGTATTTTAGCAATAGCTGGATGATGATCTGGATGTCTGCCTACTGGATTGTTATTCTAGAAGTTCATAAACACATTCGTTGAAAATTTTCTTCTAATTTCCATTCTTCTAATTGTTCATTTCGTGGACATTATGGGTATACACTACAATTAGTAGAAAAGAATTTTAAAATGTTCTGCATAATCAAAGGAAATGCTTATTCAGCTCAAGAACAGGAAAAAATATTCAAAACAGGACGAGATGCACAAATAATGTTTCTTCTCAGTAAAATTAACACAATTCTGCCTTGTGCAGTCGGTGCACTGATACAGCCAATGCACTGTGAGTAGTTTAAAGACAGGATCTGTACCTCGGGCACTGGAAAATCATCTTTTATGGTTTTTAGCCAGTTCAGTGTGTCAATAATAATGATTAAATAGACAATTTGTAAATTTGATTCAAATACGATAAGAATTGTAATTAGCTGAGTAATCTCCAAACACTATACTGAACAAAAATGTAACTTCAAGATTTTGTTGTACAGCAGACATGGGAGGTCTCAAGGCCTCTATCATTCTTAATTGTATATTCCAAATATCTCTCTGTATAAAATAACTCAGCAAAAACAGATCATTGCCTTGATTCCTTAAAAATGAGAATGGTGCTTTTTTCAGAACTAGGTCACATTCATTGGAATTTACACGTTTTAACAATTGGTTATTACAGAATGATCAATCGTACATTTACTTCAGTAGTCCTTCTGCATAAATAGATAACACCAGATTTTATAATTTCCCTGTGAGATCATCTCTAGCTAGCACCTCATAGGGAGCACAGATTTTAAAACTATCTAATGTAAATGTGTTCAAATTATAAGCTTAAGAATTTCCATGAATTTAATATATGTTTGAAGATTTTTTTAATTGACTGGGATATAGTAAGGAATTTTTGTTTTTAAATTTGTGTAGATGGTTTCATTACTGACACAAATGCTTAAAATTGTCGTGTGGTTATCCTTACCCAACATTGGACACTTTTAAGATTCAGATGAACAGAGTACTGGGCCATCTTGTCTAGACTCTACTTTTCCCAATAAAGGGTGTGGACCAGGTGATCCTTGAAGTCCCTTCCAACTTGGTATGCTAAGATTCTGTGATTATATGTTCCAGTAAAAATTATATCTTTCAATCTCATGTAAAGATGTTTTTTGTAATTTGGATAAGATTAAAATATGTGCATCGTCCTATAACTAATTATTTCGTTCTTCACATTACTTGCTCTCCACTCTATTTTGATATTTTATGTACAACTATATATCCACCACATTCCATCTTCCCTCTAAACATAACTCAAGATCTTAACTTTGACAAACGTATGCTTTATTTTTTCTTTATTTTTTCTTTATATTGTGTTTGTCTGCTAAAATTATCTTTTTATATTGCCTTTCATAGCTCCTCAGAAGAGTATATTTTATAAATTACCCACTCAGTAATTTCTTGGAACCTTGATTAATATTTAGAGAAGGCCCAGCAAAGACAGGACCTCAAACTCTGTAAATATGTCTATTTTACTACTTGATATATGCAGTGTGGCTAACTTTTTATTTATATATTAAAGTTCACAAATTACTGAACCTGAAATGTATGGATTTACTTTTGCTGGTAAGCATCTATGACATTCTAATTTCCCTAAAACAATTTTTAAGGTCTGGAAACTGTTTGAAACACTTTTTTTCAACAGGTGTGTAAAAAGTCTGTCTATATATTTCAGGGTGCACTTGTGGAAAATAGGTGAAGTACAATAACACTGAATAATTTTTAGTTTGGGAACTGTTCAGGTCATCTTCACTGCTTAATGTCTGCTGCATAGCATTCCTGAAAGCAACAACATTCATATTCTGAACAACATCTGAGAGGATTTTCAGGTGTCACAATTGTTACCTTTTGATTGCTTTTACTATTTACTGAAAGCACCTGAAAGTCTCCTGTTCAGACTGCTGTAAGGTTGACAATGCCTCCTGAAATCCTCTCTTTTGTGTCTTAATTGCATCATTCTTAGAAAGGCACTTTGAAGATTCACGTTCAAACTGAATCTTTCATATTAAAATGAGAGTTTTCAGTAGCCCTACACAATGGCTGTTCTTGTTTTTCATGCTGCATTGAGTGCTCCTTTAGGGTTGCAAACAACTTAATAAAGATTGAAAACTTGAACCCCAATTTATCTCCTGAAAGTAAGATTAAACTACTGCCTCTCTTTGTTTTCTTACACTTTACCCTGGTGATGTCCTTATTTAAAATATATTTAAGTACTGTACTTTCTCAAGTACTAGTCATGCAATTTTCCAGAATACAAAGACCTGAGTCTTTTCTTTTGAAATACTAATAAACAGCAAAAGAAAATAAATATGCAAAGTCATGTCTTGGGTTATCTCTGCTGTTGTTGACTTAAATGAGAAAAAATGTTAGGACACAGAAAAAGCAGTGAGAGAAAGAAAAGGAAGGGAAAGGTATATATTTTCTTTCTCACTGAAGAGCAACAAGAATTTTTTACCAGTGGATCAGCAGCAGAAAAAAACACAGATAAACTGTGATTTATATGCAACATTTCCTGAGCTACTGTGTATTGAGACTCAGGAAGATTTCAGCCAACAGTTTGTACTGGAGGAGGGTTTGGCAAGGCATTGGACAGCCTAGGGTCAAGCAGTAGCAGTCTGGGAAGGCAGTTTATCACCTACTGGTAGATGCTTTGATAGAATATTCATCCACTACTTCACTACTCATGCTCACTAGGCATGGAAATAACTGCAGCCTGGAGCAATGACCACAGAGAAGATCTGATACTCTCACTCGACCCCTGCCAATATACGGCAATTTTGTGCACTTTCAGAAGGTACTTGATGTACTTTTAAGGCTTTACTTAAAATAAATCTAAACTTATATGTCTTTATAATTAGTTCAACACAAGTCTGTGGGATAACAAAACGCTGCAAAGTACACATCTTGTTAATGGAACATGGGGGAACATCAGGGTTTCGCACAGAAATCAGAATGCATCCTAATAAAACTCAATGGGAAGCCAATTCTAATCACACAATTTAATTTTAGTCCTGAGATTAAAAACAGGGAGAAAACTCACAATTCATTAATTCCTGCAGGATATCATCTTCAGATTCAGGATTTGAAAGAAAGAAAAAAAAAAAAGTGAGCCAAAATTTATCTGGAGTTAGACACGGATTACACATTTTTAATAAAAATACTATTTTTAAAAATACAGATTGCTTCCTGCTAAATGTTATTTTGGGTCAATATTTACATTCTTTCAAATATTCTTACGCTTACAGAAGAAAAAATATATTCAGATATCTTTATATGAGGGACTTTATTCAGTATTTTTGAAATCATCTCTTGTCTTAATGGTCAAAATTGATATTCACAAAGGATACCAACAACAACTCACATATTGGTGGAATAGAAAATGTAAGAAATACACCTCACATTTTGAAAGGTTAGGTTAAAAACATATTCACCTTGCTCAGTTTTGGAGGTCAGAATTTTTCTCTTGTTTTTCACTTGTTTTCTCATGGCTCTTCTTGTAGTGTGGAGTTAAGTGAAACATAGATCAGTGTTCAGTTCAGAGATTTTAGTATGTCAGGGAGGTTTATCCTACCAAAATATAATGACGAATTTAACTTGGCAGCTCTGTAGAATTGTGTCTATGGCTTGGGGTGTGGGAGGTTTTTTTAGATGTATATAAACATAAATGCAAAATAAAATGTCAATAGAGCTCTCTCAGAGATGAATTCTGCATGGTATGCAAGCAACAAAATCCCTTTAAAATGTTTGACAAAGGTCAGAAATTTATCGCTACATTTCCTCTCTATTGTTGTATACACAAGTATAAAGCTCCAAATAGGTTGCATATTGGTAAAGCCCTTTCATAATTTATTTTTTCCTCTTGAATCTTCAGGATCAAAAAAAGAGTTTGATTGGGAAGCCTAGGTCCAAAGAAGATTTAAATTTCCAAAGAAGGACTTAAAATTATGCAGGTCAATGTGAGACTAAGATTATGGAAAAACACTTGCACAGCTCAGAAGTACTTAAACTCCAAACCCCCTTCTTCACGGACTGCAGAATTTTAAACTGTCTACATACAACTTCTGGACATTTACTTTCATGAAACTGGGAATACCAATATGAGATTCAGTGTACCTAAATTACAGACCTAACAGGGAAATGTACCATTAGATATCTGTTTGGTAGAGAGTGGAATAGTAGAGAGTTTGATCTCATATCCTTCAAAGTAAGTGTATACTTCCTCTATAAATGCAGTATGAGTCACCTCAATAGATCTTGGGAAATTGCTTGGTCCTCCTAAATTAGGATACATAGCTCTATCCATTGATCCAAAAGGGTTCCAGAGGAAAATACGAGATCTTTAATTCTAGTTGGAATCCAATTTCCTTACTCTCCTTCTGAGTCTAGTCCAAACGGGTCTTGTGAAGGAAGGTGAAAATGGTAATATGCAATCAAGAGTATTCTGCAGAGAGTCTATAACCTGCAAGACAATCTTTTTAATATGCAATCAAGAGTATTCTGCAGAGAGTATATAACCTGCAAGACAATCTTCTTACGGAAGAGTGGCCTGGGGATGCAGTCTTTGTTTCCATGACTGCTTCTGCTTTTTACTATCCAATACAGTACGTATTTTGCCTGTCATGGATCAGGATTTCAAATGCCTCTTCCATTCTATTTCAGATGAGAAACTCCCTCTGACTTTGATTTAGGCAGCAAATTGTTATGGTGGCAAAACAGTACAATAGAGGAACAATCATCAACTGTTCTAGCCAGACCTCAATCCAGCAATTTCTACTGCTAACATTGCTCGGAGCAGAAAAACAGAGAGGCTTTCTTGTCTCTTCTTTCTACAATTCCCTCTCTGCCAGTAGATCAATTCTGCTTTGGGTTGTGAAATCACTGGTTTAGGTGGAGACCTAAATCCCTGTATTATGAGCTTTTTGACCATGACCTTGAAAGCTCTTGCATAATCTGTTATCCAGAAGGAAGCTAGGATTTCCAAAATAATGTAAGCTGCCTCTGCCTGCTGGCAGCTATGCCATTTTTGGAATTACAGTTTGGAGGCTTGTCTGTGTATGTGGGGTTACTGACTTATCCCAGGTATCAAAAATTCATCAGCTTGGTAAAATCTGATCTCACAAAACACAGCATTCAAGAAAAGAAATTACAAAAAAATTGCAAAGAAACTCACAAAAAAACCCAACATAACCCCAGCATTTATCATACCTTTCTAATGAAAACTTCAGTTACCTTTAGCCCAATTTCTGTAGAGAAATAAATCCTTTTCAGATATTCAGGGAAGACATTCAGTGTAAATCACAGAATGATGGCATAACTCAGATTGGAGGGGACCATAGGAGGTCTCTAGTCAAAACTTCTCAAAGCATGGGCAAGCTATGAGATCAAACCAGGTTGCTCAGAGCTTTACACATTTGAGTAAACCTCTGAGGATGTAGACTTTGAAAAAAAATGCTTTCTTAGGACAACCTGATCCAATGCTTGACGATCCCCATGGTGAAAATATTTGTCTTTATATCCAGTTGGGCAGGCAGCCCTATTGCTGTTTATAACTATTCTTGTCTGCCTGCCTTCCACTGCTGTGAAGAGTCTGGCTCTGACTTCCTGATAACTCTTTCCCTGGTATTAGGAGAGTGCAGTTCAGTTCCACTATTCGGTGCCCCTTTTTAGCCAAGCAAGTCCACCCCAGCCTCTCTTCATCACATGTAGCAGCACCCCAGGCAGTCTTTAAAAACAAAATACATCACATGGCTCAGAAGATGAGATCTCATGTAGCAGAAATAACTAAAGGAAAAACCACCTTTTGTTAGCAGCCTGAATTCTGCTTGAATGAGGCTTGTTAGCATTGTAATGTTTAGTTTGAATAGGTCAGATTTTATCCTGTTAAACAGATAATTAAACCGCTAGCTTTAATGCTTCTGTTGTAGTGTATTATGACATCCATTTTACATGCCACAGTTGTCTTTAAGAGAATACAAAAGCTACAGTGATAAGAAAATTAGAAATGAGAGAAAATAAAGATACACGTTCAAATACTCTGCTATTTGATCAAAAGGAAAGAAAATGAGTGATTGGTTAGAATGAAATTAGCAGACACAGAATTTCTCATGCTGCAATTTTGTATGTTGTCCCTATTCCTGAGTTAAGTCAGTTAGAAGTCAAGTAAATGATTTAAAGATTTGCATGATGCTCTTCCAACTAAAGTGAGTCGTAAAGGAATTGAGTTATCTTTTCTCAACTTTCTGGCCATTAGTATTTTCTAGTGTTTATTGTACTAGTTATAGTGCTCTTTGGTTTCGGGGAAGGAGAGGAAATATGCTTAATACAACTAATTTAAACCTATTTAAACACACTTATGATGTTGCAAGATACATTATCACAGTACGATGAAGTTTCACTCATAGTCTCCTATCTCTGTATGTTTTGTATTGAGAAATGGATTTGAAACCACATTCCTCTTAGGGAAACTGCATCCTTTTTAAAAACCTGTCTGCACGTACATTTAGCAAGTATTTTGTGAAATCTGTGATAGTTAAGAGAAGTTTCCACAGACAGCTGAGAATGAATCATGAGAGAAAGTCTGCACTGTTCTCCTGTCTTTGAAGTCTTTATAATCTGCACTGGAAATGCTTTCAGCCAACAGGAACTGAAAATTTTTGACTTTAAATGCAGCTATCCAGCTGCATATACATTCAAAAAATTGTTTAAAAAAGTACCAAAACCAAACAACTCCTGTTTGCTTTATATTTCCAGTTTCAAAGGTGTGGATATCAAAGGAGAAAGACCCTACAAACACATTGAGGTCCTGCAAACTACATTACGTAGGAAGAACCTCAGACATGGATGGAGTTAGACTGAGTCCTATAGGTGTTCTTGATCTACAGTGTTAGTGTAGGGTCACACTGGAAGTGTTTAGTCTTGACGCCCCATGATTAGAGTCACACTACTGCTAGGGCTTGCTGAACCAAATAGCTCAACAGAGGCAAGGCTGACTCAGCTTCATGTTCAGGTCCTACCAGCAGCAAGGCTGGGCAGATTTTCTCAATATGCACACAGACAAATATATGTATTTAATACACATGCATGTCGACCTAGCCAGCCACACAGATCAGCACAGGCAGGAAACACAGCATATATGCAGGCACAAACAGCATCAATGGCCTTATCCTGTTCCTCTTACTGTCTGAGTGGGCTGAAGGCTCATCAGAGAGAAATACCTCTATGTGCATCTATATAGAATTTGTACCAGTATCTATTTACATGTAACACAGATTTCCCAGGAGCTGGTCTTACACACTCAGCCTATGTACTAACTCCTCTCTATTTCATCATTCTCCCAACTGCTGGCACCCAGGCATTCAAAGCCACAAAGCATCTATACCCCACCTCCAGCTGCTGGTGCAGGCCTGCCTTACACCACATGCACACACATACGCAAATGTAGCGGATCCCTTCCGTTGTTGTGCTTATGTCACCCAGTCTACTGAGTATCTGGCTTTTGGATCCTCCTGCCTCCTGAACAGAGACATGCTCACATGCAAATAGGTCTCTCAGTCAAACTGCAGACCTCAAAGTTTCTCCATCTGGACATGATTTATGTGCAACCAGCCCTTTTTATCCTTTATGCCTCTATTTGTTCTTGTTTGTTCCTCATCACACCACCCTGATGCCTCACTTTCCCTGCCTTTAGTTCCTTCCTGTAGTGGGTTGGCACAGCAAGGTTTT
The DNA here is from genome assembly GCA_013396935.1 of Baryphthengus martii. Classification (NCBI taxonomy): domain Eukaryota; kingdom Metazoa; phylum Chordata; class Aves; order Coraciiformes; family Momotidae; genus Baryphthengus; species Baryphthengus martii. The sequence continues at coordinate 131,277 of VWZK01012759.1, forward strand.
GATAGCAGTAGGGGCTAGAGTGGTGGCTTCTGTGGGAAGCTTCTAGAAGCTTCACCTCTTCCCAACAGAGTCAATGGCCAAGGCTGAGACAATCAACAATGATTGTAGTGCCTCTGTGATAATATATTTAAGAAGGAGCCAAAGAAAGCAGGGAGAATATGTGAAACGGCTCTGCAGACTCCAAGGTCACTGGAGAAGGATGGGAAGGAGATGTTCCAGATATTAAAGTACACATTCCTCTGCAGCCCGTGGTGAAGCCCATGGTGAGGCAAGCTGTCTCCCTGCAGCACATGGAGGTTAACAGTGAAAAAGATGTCCACCTGCTGCCCATGGAGGACCTGAGTCAGAGCAGATGGATGTGCCCAAAGGTGACCCTATGGAAACCTCATGCTGCGACTGGATTCTGGCAGGACCTGTGACCTCATGGAGGGAGGAGCCCATGCTGGTTTTCTGGCAAGACTTTTGGTAACCCCATTGGTGACTCTCACTAGAGAAGTCTATTCCTGGACTGCATGCTGTAGGAATGACCCATACTGGAGTGGTTCATGAAGAACTGCAACCCGTGAGAAGGATCCATGCTGGAGAGTTTCATGGAGGACTGTCTTCCATGGGTGGGACTCCACACTGGAGAAGGAGGAGGGTGTGAGGAGTCTTCCTCTCGAGGAGAAAGGATCATCAGAGATGTGTGATGAACTGACCACAGCCCCCATTCCTTATTCCCCTGCACCGCTGGTCAGGGAAGATGTAGAGAATTTGAGAGTGAAGCTGAGTCCAGGAAAAAGGAAGGAGTGGAGTTAAGGTGTTTAAATATTTGGTTTTATTTCTCATTACCTTATGCTGATTTGATTGGCAATAAATCAAATTAATTTTCTCCAAGTCAAGTCTGATTTGCCCATGACAGTAATTACTGAATGATCTCCCTGTCCTTATTTCAACTCACAAGCCCTTTGTTATATTTTCTCTCCCTTGTCCATCTGAAGAGGGGAATGAAAAAGTGACTTTGGTGGGCATCTGGCATCCAGCTATGGTCAACCCACCACACTCCCCTAAACATCCTATAAAAAGTATTGTACAATGTCAAAATATTCTTTCCCTGCATTCCATAGTGTATCCTATATCCTTGGGCAGTCACCACACTCATTTTTAAAGTTGATCTGGAGAAAATCTCCCACTGTCTCACAGTGATGAGTGTAACCCAGGCCATGGGGCCGAGACTCTCCTGAGACAGATGTGGAGCAGCCAGAAAGGGACTCTGACTGGGTTGCTGGGGTTTCTCCACCCATCGTTGTGCTTCTATATTCCTCCATGCATGTAGAGTGAAGCCTTCTATCACATAGCTTAGCTCTTGCCCCTGCAGGTTTGTCAATCCAGAACTGAGATAATCTAAACGCCATTTTGCAGCTCCTCTCCCTTTCTAAAACACTTATGCATCCATCTTGAATTTCAGTAACCTATCTTGTATTTCAGTAAGAGCTACATATTTTTATGTTCATAGTCATACTATAACCAACTGCATATTGACATTGTGGAATGACTAGCTATGTAGTTCTCCACAACTTTCCATCACGTTCACAAGTCAGACATTCATCATCGAAACCACTTCCACAATGGAAAAAGGAAGAGATACTGCTACTCAATTTTTCCTTAATGATTAAAGCAAGAAATCTAAATTCGTTTCCCCATTCAGAATAAGACTTGAACCTAAAGAGGTCTTAAACTCACAGGAAAAAAAATTCAAATTTAACTCAAAACTTAGTTTTAAGAGTAAGATGCATGTTAAATATACATAGCCAAGGACACAGCCAACTGAAACATCATCTCCACAAAGTAAATGAAAGAGTTGCTATCATAAAGAATGCAAACATTTCAAGTTATAGAACTGCTAGCAAAGAAATTCACATAGCCTTATCTGTGCTTTGTATTCCTCAAACATGACTCTTCATTGACCTGAAAAAGAGAGAAGCCTTTTGAGCTCTTTAAATTGCCAAAATCAACTAGTATTAACTTAAGAAAAAAAAACCAAACAAAAAAAAACAACGACCTAACTACAAGACTATAGGAATTACAGAATCATAGAACTGTTTCAGCTGGAAGAGACCTTTAAGATCATCAAGTCCTACTATTAACCCCTCATTATCAGGTCACAACTAAACCGTATCCCTCAGCACCACATCAACACATCTTTTAGATAGCTCCAGGGCTGGTGACTCAACCACTTCCCAGGGAAGTGACAATCCCTTCTGTGAAGAAATATTTCCTAATAACCAATCTAAGCCTCTCCTGGTGCATCTTGAGGCCATTTCCTCTCATCCTATTGCTTATTACATGGGAGAACAGACCTACCTTGTTACAATTGCCTTTCAGGTAGTTGGAGAGAGTGAGGTCTCCCCTGAGTCTACTGCTCTCCAGGCTAAACATACCCAATTCCCTCAACCACTCCTCAAATGATTTGTTCTCTAGACCCTTCACCAAGTTCATTGCCCTTCTTTGGATACACTCCAGAACCTCAGTGTCTTTCTTGTAGTGAGGGGCCCAAAACTGAACAGAATATTTAAGTGCCAAGTACAGGGGAACAATCACTTCCTTAATCCTGCCAGTGACACTGGTTTTGATGTTGGCCTTCTTGGCTACCTGGGAACACTGCTGGCTTATATTCAACTGGATGTCAACCAAAAACCCCAGGTCTTTTTTCTCCTGGGCAGCTATCCAGCCACTCTTCCCCAAGCTTGTATCATTATAAGGGGCTGTTGTGACTCAGGTACAGGACCAGCACTCAGCCCTGGCTCACTGATTCATCCTGTCCAGATCATTCTATAGACCCTCCTTACCCTCAAGCAGATCAACAATCCCACCCAACTTGATGTCATCTGCAAACTTACTGAGGGTGCCCTTGATCCCCTCATCCAGATCATTGATTAAGGTATTAAACAGAACTGGCCCTGGTACTGAGCCCTGGGGAATACCACTTTTGACTGGCCACCAACAGGAGTTAAATCCATTCACCACAAGTCTCTGGTCCAGGCCATCCAGACAATTTTTTTATGTAGTGAAGTGTACGCCTCTGAGAGCTACTGGCTCCAGGCAGGTCTTGCCATGCCCCTGGCACTTCCCAGCCAAAGGAAAAACTCAGGAAAACCCCTGTTCTTGAGATCTACCTCTCAGTTGAGCTGGCTCTGGAGCAGCTCCCCTCCGTGAGTGGTAGACATGCAGGCTTCTCCAAGAAGGGAATTCCACCTGGGCTATTCACATGATCACGTGCTTTTATTTAAGATTTATTGAGCTGAGACAAAGAAAATGATCCACTTCCAGGGAGATGCATATTTCTCTAGATCTTCCTGTAAGAATTCAAAATTTACGGTTCTGTTTTACTTAAAAATTGTTTCAAGTAGAGTTCAAAAATAATTAAAGATTAAAAAGAATAGTTTTTAGTTATGAGTGAGCCTGTTTAGCTTTCTATTAAGGTCTTTTGGGCCATGTTCTGCAGACATCAAATTTCTGTAAATAATGGAAAAGGACAAGTGACCATAAGAAAAGACAACAACCGTCTTGTCTTGGTCCTTTGAAGAAGAATAACCATCTTACTTTCAAACAAAGCAAGCCCAAATAGGATAATCTAAGTAGCTATTAGTAAGGAAGCCACCAGATAGATGATTGTTCAGTGTGTTAAAAGGGCAGGAGAGGAAGAAGGAGAGGGAGAGGGGGAGAGAAAGAAAAGCGGGAAAGTAAAGAAAGAAAGAAAGGAGAAGAGAAGAGAAAGGGAAAGGGAATGAAGAAAGTAATAAATAAATAAGAGCGGTTTCTTCATTAAAAGAATCCATCAAGACTTGAGAAAAGAATCAGGATATCAGAGCTCTCATACTGAAATAAGGTAATGTTTATCTTAAACTGAGAGCAAGTCTCAATACAGGTAGCAAGAAAGCCAAGCCAGTGGAATCACATAACCTTAATTATACCTCCATCTTCTTCAAACATGCCACATCTCATTAGTGACTAGAAAAATCAAGGGGTAATTTCTGCTGTTAGAAATACTTCAGTTCTATTGCTAAACTCCCATAGCATATCAAATGAAGCATATTACTTTGCTACACTCCATTCTTCCCTCCTTTAGACTAAGTCCTTTAGGAAGCCCTTTAGACTTCTTTCCTATAGACTTCCAACACTTTGTATCTGAAATTTCCTTATGTTGAACAGCTGAATTCCTGATAAAACTTTACTTCTGTTCTGTTCAGCAATATGTCTAGAATTTCTCTGAAGTCACTAAATTCCAGACTGGAAATTGATCTTCCCATACAGAAAGGACATTAATTGTTCAAAACCTCCTGGAGATATTTTTTCACTGTTGTCTTCAGTCTCACAAAACAGATGGCAAAGATTTGTGACAAATACACTTCACTTAAACATGGACAAGGCAACTCAGGATTTTTTTCCCCATTTTGTTTTTAGCTCTGTGTTTCTGTGCTCTTCAGGATTTCTTCTGTGCAGAAAACAAGCCTATATATAAAGTTTCCAGATTCTACTTAACTTGAGAAAGTTTTTATCAAAATTTCCTTTGAAATGTCAGTATTGTTGCAAAAATTCCAGGTGAACAGGGGCATAGCTGAAATGACATGGGGTACCTTGGAAAAAGTGTAGTAGAATAGAGAAAGAATTAAGACAAACAACAGGAAGTGATTTTTTCGTTAGCACAAACAAAGATGTTAGATCTTCAGAATACGCTGGTGTGGATACATTCTGAGCAAACAAGATATTTCCTCTGAAAAATTTGACGAAACCTGATATTTGCCCTATAGAAACCAACAGGGAACCAGAGGGCCTCAGGCATTGCACAAAACTAGGTTCTTGTTATGGAGATTGATTAACTTAACTTAGCAGAAATCTGAACAGCTTGCAGATGTGCTACAGGGCAAACTCCCATTTAATGAAAGTTTCTCAGAGTCATTGGACCAATATTTTCTTGTACAATTTTGCTGAAGTTGCACCAATACCAATGAAGTAAGATTCTGCCTCCTGCTCTATGCTTTATTTCAAATGAAAATACTAAATACAGGAAAATGGAGAGTGTGGGAGAAGGAAGTAAAGCATATGAAAATAAGTCTCATAGAACAGGAAAGAATTAGTGTAGCTTTCTTCTCAAATCAAAATCTGCTGAGTTTATTTACACTATCATTTTCTTTCTTATATTTACGTCACCATAAAAAAGCAAAACTCATTCTGTGCAGAGATATCTTACAGATGTCCTAGAGATAGTATGTTCCAAATTCTAAACCACTGTCGTGTGCAGTAAATTATTGTGAGAAAAGAATTTAACCCACAAATTACTCCAACACAATGCCATCAAACCACCCAAAGGCGACTCCAACTTCTTCCCTTTAGCAAGAGTCATTACTTTTCATTTGTCAGAGTTTTGTGAGCAGTGGAGTGAAAACTCACAGCATCTCTACAGAACTCACAGCATCTCTATAAACAGAAACTCTGAGTTTGATGCATCTGTGCTGCACATCCTTTAATCTGCAATACAAAGAGTCATCATCCACTGACAGGGGGAGAATTGGCAGCAAGCTATAAAGAGAATTTCCTCTCATTTGTCTAGTGAATCTGACCTCCAAGGAAGCAAAGGAGCTAGGCTCTCCTGTTTGCCCATTCTGTCCACCAAGAACAACTAGGCAGGTTGGTGTTTTCAATTAACATGTGGAGTCTGGACCTCAAAAGGTTATTACTTATCTATCTGAGAGTAAATCAAAGAGAGCTATCTTGAAAATATATTATTTAAACTGCAAATGTAAGTGCTCAAGTGCTAAGAACCAGCAGATTCCTGTTCCCTGTAGAAGTTAAATTCAAGCTTCTAGCACATTTCTCCTACACAGTGAGAAAAAGAAACCCATTGTGGAAGTAGTATCCTCCTGTGTAATTAAGAATGTGCTTGAAAGTAAGTTATGGATCTAGAGCTGCCACTCTTGTGCACACATAAATGGACACACACTCTTCCCTCCTTTCTTAGGCTTCTTGGATACAGCAGACATTCTCACATACAAATCCCTTTCCCAAAACACTCAGGTTTAGCCAGCAGTCAGTGCATGTTAGTTCTGACAACTCCTTGTAGACTGTGAGAAAACAGTTCTACTAATGACTTGGCCAGTTAGCAAGGAAAAAAAATCACATATAATTCTTGTGATTTTTTAAAAATTTTACTCTGAAACTCTACATTAGAGATGTTAGATGCTTCCCAGTTTCAGAAATCACGTTGAAGTAACTAGATATTGATTTTAGAAAAAAAACCTGTTGCCCTTTTGTTTGTTCCAGACATGGGCAGGAAGTGATTCAGTGTCTACTGTCATAACAATCTTAATGCTTCAGTGTTCACCTAGATTTTCTAACCCTTTTGTTTCTTCTATTTCTTCATCCTTTGAGTTCTGGGTGAACTCAGATGACTGTAATACCAAAAATATCTTAAATATGCAAATGTGCATATCTGTGACCAAATCTTTTATTTACTTTGTGCCACAGGTACAAATAGTGGAGATGACACAGTTTGCTGAAGTTTTCATGTCTCTACTGACGTTCCCATACATAACAGATTCTGAATGAAAACTTCTTCAATATTTCTAGGATAGCTTCTCTGTACATTCACAATAACTTTGTAAAACACCCCACTATTAAAAGTCAGGCAGAAATACTGCTTTCTCTTTTTGGTATGTGTTGCTCCAGAATAAACACAATATGACATATATGAGATCATTGCACATCAGAAATTTACGTGATCATTTTTTAAGCAAATAATTTCTATCAAATGGCAGTTGATTTTATTTTTTTATTTGTTTATGTGAATTTTCTGGTTTTGATAAATTAAAATGAATTTTAAATATTTTACGTGGAATGAAGTTGCATTACTTTTATTGTCAATGATAATAATAAAAGGAAATACACTTCCAGTTCACAGTTAACTTAGTGAGCATTTCTGTTAAGAATATATCAGGGAAAGGTCAATTTTTACACATGAATGACTTGAAGTTGTATTTCAGATTCATATGCTTTAGTCCCTGCAGCAAAACTTTCAACTGAGCAGAAAATATTTTTCCAATGAGCCATTTACTAAAACAATCACATAAATGTAGTTCTAACACTGCATGAACTACCACTGTGACAACTTGCTATGATTTAACTTTCAAATTTGAAATTGCTGACATGATGACAAAAATGACAAATAACAAGAGCAAATGCATTACAGGAAAGGGCAGCATTCTTTTGTAATTGTCACAGAATTGTTTCAAATGGACACACAGCTCCTGTTGTGGATAATTATCTCATACCTTTGTTCAATTCCAGTTTCATACTGTGTGTAATAATTTACAGCTTCTGAAGAACATCACCTCCATAAAACAGTGCATTTTGAGTCCTAGATACTCCATGTTATTGCTTAAAGTCTTCATCCCCACCATTTTGTTTTGCAGATGAGTTACTTTTTCCATTATTTGTTTCCATATATACTTATTGTAATACCTTAGACGGAACAGCCTTTAGTAACCTCAAAGTATTAACAATTTCTCACCTTATTTAAAAATAAGAATTTTCATTTCAATTCTTTTGAAAATTAAGACATAGGAATTTTGTAATACCTTATTATTTTTTTGTATTTTAATACAAAGATTTCTTACAGTAGTTCCTTTTTATCGATTAAAAGAAATTATTGACTCGAGACACTTTTCCACATATGTGAAGAGAATTAAGGAATGTGTGTATCTTGCCCCAGAAACAGGCATCCTTATTGTTTGTGAGACATATTTTTTCCTTTATAAAGAACATATCTGATTTAATAAAATTCCAGATATGTCAAAGGAGAATCTAAAGACATGACATACTTTTCAAATTATTGAAGAGTAATCATTTGCCTCCTATTATTCCTATTTTAAATAGATGTAAAAGCTGCACTGAAAAGTGACTTTTGAATGCACCCAACCCATCTAAAAACCAGAAGCTTAAAGTATTGAAAATTCACACCCCTTCAGAATGTGAGCATGTAGATGAATATGATCATTTTGAATTTTAAAATTTTCCATTTCATTGATATTTTGCATAAGATGGAAAAAAAAAAAAAGTTTTTTTCTGATACATGTAGACTATCTTTGGTGGAAAGGACCATGATGTAATTAGTCTTGACTTAATAAACAACATGCATTAGAAAATTTGAATGGAATTAAATATTTGAAAATATTAATTGCTGGAAAAATATTTTTTCTCATTTGTTTCCTTTACATGTATTGAAAGCTATTATCAACGTATTCTCTTCATATGCAACTTATTACACATTAGATACACAAGAACCTGGTTTTGTTACGCACAAAACTAGTAAGAAATAAACTTTGAAATAAATTAGTCTTACTGTGATATTCACCTTTTTGCAGTTTATGACAATATAATGATGAATTGTCTTGCAGTAAAACTTACTGAAGTCATGAAAGGTTAATAACTCATTTAAACATTCATTACATGTCCCTATCAAAGTCATCTTAATTTCACAAAGACATCTAAGTTTCTCTTTAGGGAAACGCTCTCTCAGGATTCAAGTGTGATTCTTTATTAACAAAATGGCAAGTGCAAAGTTACATGTCAAAACCCTGACTGATGATGCTGCAAATTGGTTCTTCCACCAAAGTAGAAGACTTTAAATTGCTGCTTTTTAAAGGTGTGCTCCCTCAAAGGCAATTAATGTGTCAGTTGTCAGTCAGGATTATTTAATTTCCCAGTGAGGGCTAAGAAAATGGGCATAGCAGATTGATGAACAGAACATGGTGCTGCCCACAAGAGAATTCTTATCATGCTACTGGATCTCTACCCTTATTGGGTCTAAAATTTAAGAATTGAATGTTCAGCATGACTGTAGTATTTGGAAAGTTCTTTAAATAAACCAAACCCAAATAACCTCCAAAACCTGGGCTTCCTAGGAGCATACTTTTGCTAGACTTTGGTAAGACATGTAAATCAGAAATAAGCATGATAAAGTTGCTGTTTGCAATATATGTCATTTGGTATTTATCTTTTCGACAAGCCATGTCCCAGACAGCCCTATCTCAGAATGAACAATAGTTTACCTAAAAGTTGTAGGTAACCAGATTTTAAATATTCTTTTTACTGTCATTGAAGACAGTGATTTTAAACTGATGTCCTATACCTTAGGAATGTCATAATGTTCTGAAATCAGGACTCTTTGCATCTACATTAATTTTTTTTTCCTAGTTCAAATCAAAAGTGCACTTTAGAAGTGAATCTTCAAGTTGAATCTACTTAAATGTTGTTCAGTTCACATTGTGCAGCATTCTCAGAGAGCATCAGCTGGATTCCTTATGGATGAAATTAAATGGGAAATGCAATCCAGAATGCCTAATGCACTCTGACTGCGATCAGTCATTCAGCCCATAAGACTAAAGCCAGCCTGAAATAGACTCTCAGAAATGGTAACAGTATGGACATCAGGCTCTCAGCATTAACTGTTACAGTATATAAATCCATTCTGACTGAAGCACTTAATTTGCTTATGTACACATAGCTTAGATCTCTCCTGCTGGTGCTGTACGACTTGTCATCATATAAACAGTTTTTCAAAATACAAATGTTTCTGCACACATGCAAAGAGCAATGCAATTGAAGTAAATTCACAGAAGTTGAGAAATAGATGGCATGCAGAAGAACTTCAGTGTGGAAATACTTGTCTCAGCTGTTTTCTTTCTTGCGAGCCCTAATGCCTTAAAAAACGAAACAGCATAAAAACACAACCCTGCCTTTCAATAGTATAAATGTTTGCTGTGTACACAGATGGGATTTGATAAACCCAGAGGGATAGCTTACTGATGAGCACATGTGTAAATTTTCTAAAAAAATGAGGCCATATGCAGAAGCATTCCCTTTTCCAAATAAACATGATGACAAAAATTGCTGTCCTGATATTTGTCAGATTAAAATATGCAGTATGTGATATTACTTACAGGGTTTTTTTACATTTGATTGATTTACAATTCAGTTTTTCAGTCTTCCAGTAACAAATTAGTGTTTCCAAAGATAATAAAACAGTTTTAGGTAATTTCACTTTAGACACCTTAAACATGCTCAGTTGTTTGAGAACTTATCAGAAGAACACAGGGTTCCCTTAAAACAGAGGCTGATGTACAAAGAAGTGTATGAAATAAGGTATCTTCATGAATTCTCCACATTCAGACATTTTATATCAGAACAGGGACCGGAACATCCTACATATTTAGAAAATACAGAGGGCTGTAAACTGAAAAATAGAAGAATAGAGAAGAAAACGTGATTTTAATTTTTCACACTGAAGCACTTGTGTTCTGCTTGACCAACAAGTAAAAGAAACCACCATTTCATTTTCTATTTTTTTCCTTCAAAGACCTCTAAGAAAGATTGGATATTTGAAATGTAATGTAAATGACATAGTTTTTGGTAATCCTCACAGAAGTTCATATTGCCATGAAGAAAGCATGTATTATCTTTCAAGAATCTAGTTCAAAAGGCATGTAGACACTAACATGCTACTTTCTCAATCCAGGCCACAAGAGCATTTTAGTCATTCAAAGCCATAGCTATCACAGGGTTGCATAAATAAAGACCATGCGGCCAGGAAAGTGTATAAAACATGCAGCTGAAGCATCTCTATCCATTAAGTAGAGAATCATGGAATAATTTATAGTATATTTTATTTTCATATATTAAAACACTGGTAACAAGAGCTTTTTGTTTTCTGTAAACTTACTTCCAGATTTGATTAAGAGGTAATTTTTTAACATATAAATCGACTAAATTAAATTTAATTGCATATCCTTATATCTTATTAATATTTACATTCAAAAGGTCCATTATTATACGCATGTAAGTGTTTTAGAACACAGTACATGGCCAAGAAGGACTGAAAGCCACTCTCAACCCCCTTGGCCATGTGTAGTAAAATATTTAATAGCATTTTTCCTACTGGAAGGCTTGTCTCAGGAAGTACTATTTTCTGAATTTATCACGGCATCTGACTCTCTTTAAAATTCATTTTAGCTGAGCCATGGAATCACAGAATTACAGAATCACAGAATCATAGGGGTTAGAAGGGACCTCTGGAGATCATCTAGTCCAACTCTCCTACCAAAGCAGGATCACTCAGGGCAGGCCACACAGGAATGTGTCCAGGTGGGTTTTGAAATTCTCTAGAGAAGGACACTCCACAACCTCGCTAGGCAGTCTGCTCCAGCAGAAAAGTTTATCCTCATGTTGACATGGAATATTCTGTGTTCCAGTTTGTATCTGTTGTCTCTTGTCCTATTACTGGGCACCACAGAAAAGAGACTGGCCTCATTTTCTTGACCTCTGCCCTTTAGATATTGATAAGCATTGATAAGATCCCCTGTTCTCCAGACTAAACAGCCCCAGGTCTCTCAGCCTTTCCTTGTAAGAGTGATCTCATTCTTTTTGCAACCTTACAGAATAGCTTGAGCCATTTTTAAATATAGAAAACACTTTTTTAATTCTTCAATATGTGGAAAGTTCCTTGCCCAATAAAATGTTTTCCTCATTAATTTCCTCTAATATTAAAAGTGATCTTGTTTTCACTGCACTCATCTCCACACATTTACTTAGTTTCTCATTTAAAAACCATCCAAATTTAAAGCTGTTAGAAAAGAAAAATCTCTGACTTTTGCACTTGTTATGTTCCCTTCTGGTGTGCTGCCTTTGTATTGTTCCCTTTCTGAAATGCAAAATGTACTTCATGGACCAACAAGAGGAGAAAAATTTCTTTGCATAAAGATGGAGCTAAAGCAGACAGCATTTGAACTCTGAAATCAAGTGGATGGAAAGATCCTTCCCCTGTTTCATGACTATGTAAAAGCTTGCATATCTTTAGAATAGAATTCATCACCAATCATCCAAACGGTTTTGGAAAAAAACCAAGTTTTCTCTAAAGAGGGTTACGCAACACCCTTGGGCTGGGGTGATATTCTGCCAGATAGTGATTCTCCAGTGACATGAGTACTGCCAATTTTTATCCTATTCCAGAGAGCAAATCTCTAGGCTTGACACAGCTTTTGCATTGAACATCATTCCTGAAATTCTATGTTTTAATTCAACTTATTCCAAAGATGGTGTCACTCATGGACAAACTGCTTTTTTATCTTTGCATACATATTTAACCAGAAAGAGGGTAGTAGGAATGGAAGGAAAAACTAGGCAGCAGTAAAAAAAAAAGTATTTTACATACATTTTTATACAGTTTATAAAGTAACTCTTATAACTATAGTTTTTAATACATATAGTGCTCATTAAGAAAAAAAAAATAAAATGAAGCACACTTTTCCCTCCAATGCTTGTTTCACATGTTAGAAATTTACTATAGTGTAAAATGTGTATGTGGATAAGTTTTAACAAATTGCAAATAAGAATGACAGAAATGCCAAACTCTGCAAACATAACAGGTTGTGGGAGAGATTTCTTTGTAGGCCAAAGATGAAGGAGATAATGAATTTGGAAACCACCTTGCCCCTTTTCACTAGTGTCAGCAAGGTCAAGTAAAGGGAATATGCAGAAGAAAACACACAATTTGTTATTCCTCTTCCTCTCACTGAGGAGTGATAGGTCCTGACAAACCAGGGATGCAAAGGAAGAAGCCTAAATTATTTTAGAAATGATGAAGGGAGAAAATACTTTAAAAAAATTTAGAACTTCTCATGAACAGTGTTTCTTCACAAACAGACACACACATTATCTATTCATTTTCTATTTCATTAGTTGAAACAGTTTCCTATGGCAAATTTGAATGATATCTACTTGCAGCAATTTAAATTCTGATACAGAGCAATCCCAGTTCAGCTGATACTTGAGTTGCATGTATATTCTTGCACAAATCATTTAGACAACTCATAACCTGTGACCGTTTAAAAATCAGTATCTCTAGATTTCTGACATACAGAAAATGTCTTGATTGTTATCCTTTGTTTTTACAGGCAAATTTTCCTGTTGTTTTTTTTTTGTTATGTGCACCTGTTAATATATTCCCCAGAATTCTACTCTGTTTCAGATGCTGAAGCTTAATTAAATTGGAATGCAGTGTGGACAAATTGAACTATTTTCCCTTTGTATGATTACTTATTTCCTCAGCCTAAATAAAGAAATTGAGCTGACACCAATTCTGCAAATGTTATATACGTCATTTATATAAAACTACATCGAAGTACCGTAACAGATTTTTCAGTAAACTGGAGACAAGATTATCACAAGACGATATACAAGGGAAGCATAATACATGGAAGAAAATATGTCATTAATGTTAAAGAAATTATCTCGAAGCAGAAAATAGAATACTATAAAATGAAGTTGATTTTTTTTTTTAAATGATTATTAAAATAGATACTTACGTTACAATACCTAAGCAGATCAAAAGAAAATTCAGGATAATAAAAAACGAAATGAGACACTTCATAACATATCTAAAGGATGGATTAGATATGAATTTAAATGATTCATTTTTTTGTTATGAATGTAAAATAAAAGCAGTAAAATGAGAATGCAAAGCAGATTTTATTTAGACTGAGTAACTGGCTCATATGAAGTGAAGCAATAGTATAGGTTGTAACGATTATTGCATGTATGAATACACTGACAGAAATTTGTTCCTTAGTCTGAGACTAAGCATAGGACATTACTTTCCTGAACAAAAATGCACATTTTTTCCCCTACTTTCTTTCTCCATGTTAGGTCAGTAGAGTGCTATTTAAAACTAAATCAGCGCTACATAGACAATATGAAGGGCTACTTATGCTTTCACGTTTGAAAAGCCAGTGTTTGTACTAACAAAATAAAAACCCATAGTAAGACCAACCGCAACATACATAGATACTACTGCTGTATTTCGCTATGAAATAATTCCATTTCTTCTATTAAAATATTTCAACAAAGAGTATACTAATGTCATTTCAGAACAACAACTTTCCAATGCTAATGCTGAACTTCACTATATATTCCACATAGTTATCAGCAGAGCCATTTAACCCCTGCTGTCAGGAGGCCACATTTATTAATAATAATGACAATAACAATATGTGATACAAACCTGAGCAATAGGGCAATAGAAGGAGTTTCCTTGTCAAAAAGAGATGGGAGAAAAATGGCATGCAAAACACTGTTATCTTTGAACAAGGATTATGCTACAGTTTCAGGATAAAAGAATAAGAGAGTGATGTTTTTAGAACAGACATTATGCGAAATTTGCTAGATATAAAAAAAGCCATTGATTGGCAAGGATAAATCTGTAGTGCATGTTACAGAGAGTTTATTATTTGATATAAAGGAGAAAAAGGATGCACAGTCTTCAGAATAAGGCATATTCAATCAATGTAAAAAGCTTTCCTTGCATAACATTTTCACAGATGTCCCTGGAAATTTCATATTCAGAGAGAGTTTAGGTTTAGGCTCTATTGCATCCACATCTACATTTCACAGACTGTGAAAGAACTACTAAATCAAGCAAAATGATATACCTGATTCTGCACTGAAATCAGACTAAGGATTAAATCAGGCCGTGTTGGCTTTGTATCTGGTGGGGGTTTTATAGCAGAGGAGAGGGTTACTGGCATGGCTTCTATAAGAAATTTCGAGAAGCTCCCCCAGCTCTAAATCGGATTCATCTCTGGCCAAGACTGAGCCAATCAGCACCTGTGTGATAACATATTTAAAAAGTGAAAAAACTGTTAGGCTAGTTGTTTTACGTTTTGGGAGTTGATTTTTTTGGGCAGAGGAGTGGGATGTGAGAGAGACAGCCATGCAGACAGTGAGGTCAGTGAAGAAAGAGCAGGAGAGGTGTGCAGAGCAACCATTCCTCTTTGGCCCATGGTGAGAGGACAGGCTGAGCCCTTGCAGCCCTTAGACATCAACACTGGAGCAGAATCCTTCCTGTTTGCAGCCCACGGAGGACCCCATGCTGGAGCAGGGGACTGATCCAGAAGAAGGCCGTGACTCTGAGGGAGGCACACACTGGAGTGATCTATCACTGGAAGGATTACAGCCTGTGGAAGGGACCCAGGGTAGCTGGAGAAGTATATGGAGGACTCTCTGCCCTGGGAGGGATGCTATATCACCCCAGGGGAGGACTGTGAGTTTTCCCCTGATGAGAAAGGAGCGGCAGAAACATCATGGGATGGGGTACCAAAAGTTCCATTCCCTACCACAATGTGCTGCTGTGGGGGAGAAGGTAAAGAATCAGAAACAGACCTGAGCCCATGAAGAGAGAGAAGGGAGGGATGGAAGGAAGGTGTTTTTAAGATCTGGTTGTATTTATTACTGTCTTACTCTGTTTCAATTGGTAAACTAGTGGTGGTTTTGCTTAAAGTAAATTGATTTGTTTTCCTCAAGTCTAGTCTGTCTTTTGCCAGTGACCATAAATGGTGATTGTGCCCTTCCTGTCCTTTGTCTTAACCCTCAAGCCTTTTATTATATTTTGTCCTTCCCATCCCACCACAGACGGGTAGGAGCGAATGACAAGCTGCATGGTTGCTTTGTTGCCGGCTGCGTGGTCTTAAACCACAACACAGACTTCTTTTCTTTAGCCAATATTTTCAAAGAAAACTATAATTTCTCTGTAAATTCTAATAATTCAGTTCTAGGTAGTTCTTGCCAACAGCAAGATTACTTTACACCTCATAAAGCATCAGTATTAGTGTTATGTGGCTAGTAGGAAAGCCGAACTTGGTTCATATTTTAAAATAGATCAATAATGGCTTTCCTGTTGAAACTCATTTTGGACTTAGTGTTCATTCCCCACCTTTCACTGAAGCCAGTAAGAGACCTGGTAATAAAGGGAAACCAGGACCATGCTTCAGCACTGACTGTGGTTTTCCACGACTCAGTTTAAAGGTTATATACTCTGTTTTAATCATCTAACAACACAAGGGGTTTCAGATCAACTCTACTTCTGTCTTGCATTATGCTTTAATAAATACATAACTTGCTCTCTGAATTACAGACTGAGCAGTGAATGAAGATTAAAAAATTACAAGGCAGCATAAAGATTATTTTCAGTTATAATTAAGGTCTGTAAACATGACAGAAATTCAAAACAAAATAAAACAAAATCAGTATGAGTGGATGCAATTCTTCAAACATATAAAATATTTTTTTAAATAGCATTTGAGTACATTTTAGATCAAATTTGACAAATAACTTTATCTGGGGGAAAAAAAATGGAAAAATTTGGAAACTGCAAAAAAAGATAATTTTAAAATTGTTTAAATGAAATAATACATTTAAGAAATCTGAAGCATTACATTTTCAAAATTTTTCATTTGGGTTTTCTTGCAAAATAAAATTATACTTCTGTAATTGCTATAATTGAAAAAAAAAATAAAAAATCAACCAACCAGAGAAAGAACCCATTCACAACAAAAAGAAAAATAAAACAACCAAAAAGGAACCAACCAAATTGAAGGTTCAAAGGAGGAAAGCTCAAATGAAACTAAATATTTTTTGAGGAGTGGATCAGCTGGAATGCTTTTTGAATAATTACATTATTTCTTTTCCATTACTAAAATATTTTCTTGTTTCTGTATCTGTTATTCAGCTAACCACAAAAAAATTTGTTTCTCCAGCTCTATTGCAAAATGTTTCAAAAGTGGTAGAATATCAAGAAATAAATAAGCTAATTCTGAGAATGAATAAAAAGCTAGTTGAAAATTAATATTTTTTAAATTCTCATTACTGTAGTGAACACTCCCATCCTCTGTTGCTGCCTTGATCAGCTAATTTATGTCAGATGAAAGTTCCATGGCTTAGATTTAGCTGAAAGCACATGAATGAAATTACAGTCCCAAGAATCCTTCCAACATGCAAAGGGCCAAAGGCTCTTTAATACAAAGTAAGCAACAAGAGTAGGAACACAAAGAAGAGTGGCCTTGTCTTTCAGGTATTTCTTTTATTCCTGTGATCTGCTTCTACTTAGAATTCTATCTCTGACCCACTGTTTGTCCAAAACAATCTGAAGAAGGTTTCTGGAACCATCTGCCTTTTTGAGAAATTGTGATTCTTACAAGAAAAAAGAAGTAATTCCACATATACTTTCAAAAGATGTGTCTCATAAAATAATACTTTGTAAAATCACAGAGCTATGAGGAACTACCACTTACCAATTTAGTTCAAAGCAAAGTAAGAGCTGACAAAACGAAATGTGATTTTTAGAGGGGTTTATCTATGCAAAGAAAACAAAGAAATCTACATTCCTAAATCAGAAATTTGAATATCACGTCTTCCTTTATTTATTTGCTAATTTTTGAATTTTTTTTTTTCTTTCATCATGACAAATCCAAAATGTGTTATGGTACCAAAGTATCATATTCCACAGTGCCAAAACCAGCATGAAATTTATGTTGTCCTGTAAGTAGTAGATACATCCAGTCTTACTTGAGTTTACTTGGTAACAAAGCCTATTTCAAATTTTTAGTCCTAAAGTCAGAAGGTCCAGAGAGGCTTTTATTACTGCTTTTTGAAAAGTGAAAAGTACTACCCCACATAATTTAATTTGCATAATTTCTCCAATGAGATTTTAGCTATCAAATGTAAAGGGGTAAAAGAGACCCCCAGAGTGCTGTTAGCCTGGGAAAAAGCTCTGTTCTTGTGCCAGAGGGTTTATTTCCAAATGGTAAGATTTTTCTCAGAGGCCCTGAGCAGTCTTGTCTCCAAAGGTACTCAGTGCCAGAACCTTTCATAAAGGTATCTCCTGTGAGGTGTTTTCTCTAAGAGCTGTCATAAAGATCATGCAAGAAATAACACAGTGGGCAGTAGAAGAGGTAGAGGACTCCTTAGAGACCCCCCTTTTAATGCTGATCTTTTTTAGAAGTCAATCAGTAAGTATAATTGAACAGAGCTCTTCTCAATGCGTTTGGGAAGTGATTTCCTGAGGCATAGATACTGACCTGCAACAAGACACTTGGAAATGCTTAATTCAAACCAAGAGTGAGGTCTAGTTATGTATCATGGGATCTAAAACTGTTTTCTTCCATGTTTATGATGATGTTATCTCACTTTTACATCATTTTCTTTCTTTATATTCAGTCTTAGAGGGCTTTATGACTGGGAAATTTATGCCTGTTAAAAAATCTAATTAATTCATGCACAAACTTTTCAACTTGATCAATGGAAATTCAGAACAAGCTTGCTGTTTGTAAAGAGGACACAATAGCTATATTGACATTTTTTCCCCTGAAAATTAATAAACAGTAAAAAAAGGGTATAATTTATTTGTATGTTCAGATTGTCATTTACTTCCTAAACTAAATACTCTGCTGTTATAGCCCTTGTCAAAAAAAAAAAAAAAAAAAAGTTTTAAAAGTGATTCATCCTCTTCTTTAATCTCATCAGCCATAATCTTTGTTAAACTTTGCTTATCAGTGACATTTTCTCAAGTTTTTGTGTTTCTTTTTTTCATTGTCTGAGCTTGGCCTTGTAAAAAGATAAAATGTTCAGGTCAAGAATGTTGTCTAATTGCATATTTTATGACATGCCAACACATATCTGTGACAGTGCAATAGGTATTGCCCATGAACTAGACATTCAAACATAATTTTTTCATATTTCCACCAATACCCAATATGTGCACAGGGAGCAATACTGAAAACTCCGCACTAAATATAATGATTAGTGGTGTCAATTTTTAAGGATCAAATTTCTCTCATAAAAACATTCTGACCAACATTTATAATAATATAAACTTCTTGACAGCATCGAAAACAATAGATTCCTTACAGCTTTATACTATTTTTCAATCTTAAACTTAAAAAGAAATCTTGCCTTTTCCCACATAAAAGGTAGCTTTGAGCTATTTTTGAGCTGTCTTAGTGTGTAATCAGATCTGACTCATATATATGAAATAGGCTTTACCATGATATACCTCAGATGATGGTGGTAAATTCGTTGGAAATCCCCTCATTTACCTTAGACGTGTACATCTGCTAACTGATCAAAATGCTTCTTAGTGCAATGTTTCTTAGACTTAACTTATATATTTACTCTGGGATGATAGGAATCATGTCTTGGTCTCTAAAGGGAGCCTGAACAATCTCAACTGAAGATATTAGTTGAATCTCATTCAGAATTATTAAGTATGACGTGTTGAACTTATTGCTGAGAAATACATGCAGATGTGATAGCTCTTTAATCCTAGAAGTCTCTTAGGAATTTTCATCCAATTTTCTTTCTCAATATTTTTTTTGATGTAAATACCCTAATGAAGCTATATAAATTTATTGTCATTTAGCTTTAACAGCACCTCAACAGATATAGAAATTCATGTGTCCATATTTCCTTTTTTTTTTTTGGCTGTAACACAAGAACATTAATAGATAAATTTTGGATGTAGTTTAAAGTTTAGTGGTGACTACAAATAGAGAGTTTTTTTCCTGGTTAACAAGGTTCTTCTTATACAGTCATCAGTAGTAATTCACTAAAGGAGAGGAAAAGGCACAGCATTACATTAATAAAAAGAACTTCAGGTTTGGAGTGTTGTTTTTTATGTTTTCTTTTACTTTTTTAATCTGCATTGAATCTAGATTTTCTCAGAAATACGGAATCAATGAATTTTAAAGCATGGTATAGGAAACGATATTGTACACATAGAATTAAAAACATAATGTATCTGTACATTTACTTTTTTTTTTCCTAGTTGTACAGGCCAAACGTTCCTTGGCCAGTTGCCACATCTTCATTTCTCTCATCGCCCAGAAGAATATTACTTTTTAAGGCAAACTACTTGCCAGTGGCTTCTTACATCTTCCACGTAATTTCTTTAGCATCTTAGCTGTAATCATTAGCAAGAAAATTACATTATCACAGAGTTTGTTTGGAATAAAACTCCATATTGTACCTGCCAGCTTTATATGCATGAACAAAATTGGTGTGGAAAAAGGAGCTGTGATGGGTGAATTGTGATTCATTCTTCTTCCTTCCTGATATGATTTTGGCTCTATTCTCTAGTTTCTATAGCAGAGTAATAAATAAAGCCAACTTCACAAGATACTAAATGGAAAACAAAGTAGTTATAACAAATCAATGTTCAAACTCTTTGCCATTAGCTACTTTAAATGCATTTTCTAAAATTTTAAGAGAAATCCTTGTAGAGTGTCTACAAATAATTAAGTTAATACCAAGCATAAACTAAGTGTGGAATTTGCACATATTTATGAGTTATGACTGTTGACATGATTTGTGTTACCCCCAAAAAAAGACAGAATTATAGTCAAGCCACATTAACAAACTGAATCTCATTCCACATTCTTATAACTTCCACTCTGGATTCTCACTCTTTCTGGAACAGAACTTGGATAGTTTAAATATGATAGTACAGTACCTTAACTTGGTATATACACAGTTTTATATTGGAGTATTTATTACATTTCAAGGCAAGGAACTAACATCTACTAAGTGGGTCTGTACACAGAATCACAGAGTCGCAGAATCATCTAGGTTGGAAAAGACCTTCAAGATCATCAAGTCCAACCATTTACCTTACTCTGCCAAGTCCACCACATGTCCCCAAGGACCGCATCTATATGGCTTTTAAACACATCCAGGGATGGTGACTCAACCACTTCCCTGGTGTTTTTTTATTTTACTTGGAATTCACAAAAATATGTAAATCACACCAGAACTTGTTTGGTTTTTTTTTTTCTAGTTGAACATATAACCTTCACATTTATTTATTCAGTCATCTCTGTCCTGTCTGTTAGGGGCACACATCTTGAAAAAAGGTCCTCTGAGTTTAATACTGCAGTAATGGAGCAGCGGGGCATCTCATAAAACCATGTGATTATCCTTGTAAAAGTTCTGTATGCATTCTCAGACAGGGAAGAGAACCATTATTATTGTTACCAATGCTGAGAAAATGGCATTTCAAAGTAAAAAGAAAAAGATTTTATTAATATAGAATACCTCATTTCCCGGTGCTGGTTATTAGTGTTCTTTTACTATTGCCTATAGTTTGTCTTTATTCACTTTCACTACAGAAATTTTATCACCCTTTCATCCTACTCTAATTTTCCTTCTTAATGCTCATCTTCAGAAGATAATAGCCAGCCTGCTCTACATTTTAAGACCTGAATAAGGGAGATTTAACACAGAACAGTCAGAAAGATTGTTTAGAAAAGAAAGGACACAAAAAATGTGAAGGAATTACTTGCTTCCATTTCCTTTTATTATAAATGCTAATTATATGTGTGCTATGTGTGCTATGTGTGTTAATATCTCATTTTTTCACAGACTTAATCCAGTAAATTGCTGAAAATTTTGACTCTAATCCCACCAAGAATTTAAGTATATGCTTAACTAGAAGATTATACATCCATTTCTTTGAAATCAGTAACCCCACAGAGTTCTAAACTGAACACAGTCTTGAATGATTTGTTGAACAAGGAGCAGAAGCAAGCTTTCAGTTCTGGTTTCTAGGAGAGACAAGGCAAAAGTGTCTTCTGCATGTCATGGCTCCGCTCTTGCTAGTATATATATGATCCTATTCACTTGGGTAGCTTGATAACAAAGAAGAACTATGGCTTTTAATAATGGAACCAGGGATAACATAGTGATGTTTCCCATTGTATGTTCCTTTTTCCATTGGTTTGTAAATCCTAAGTTTCACAATTTTATTAATGGTGCATCTGGATATTTTTCAACATCCACATATTGGAGAAAAAAATTGAATTATCTTTCTTTACCTACCTTTCTCTTTCTTTGCACTTTCTTCCTCAAACAATTAGCTTTTCATAAACATTCTAATAAAATACACATAATTCAAACAACAGGCAAGTAATTTTCACAGCAAACTTCTATTTTTTATTATCTCGTAAACTTAAGGCCAGAAGTCTTTTACTGTGAATTTTGGAGAAAGTCATTTTCAAATCCAAGGTAGAAATTTCGTCTTATGGTAGAGGTGCAGGCAAAATCCTAAGTGTCTTTGTACCCACTGGAATACTAAAATCAGTTTGTGAGATCAGGTGCCTCTGAAGAAATTTGTTCCTTAGGAAAAAGTCTCATCCCACCTAATTTTAATCCTTTATTATTAGTTATTCTATAGTTATTTTATCTGTTTTATATACCTAAGACACATTAGGACAAATTGCTTCATGCAGATTCCTTTTCCTAGCTGTGATTATATAGGCAGCCTGGAGTAGATGTCTGTCTGATCTCCATGAAAGTCAATTGTGATGAACTGGATCTTAAACCAAAGGAAAGAACAGGAAAATGTTGTACATTTCCCTTACTTCTACCCCCTGTCCCGTCTTGTTGATTTCAGTGATGGAAATCTTCGCCAATGATAAACACTTTTGAAAATCTTACACAAAGTTTACAAGTCTAGAAAGATATACAAGCTAAGTGACCAACTCATTCAGTTTTCTGTCATTTTCATAGTGCCTGCTCACATGAAGGGTCAACTCTAATTCACTTTCAGTCATCCAGTCTAAGATGTGTTACACTAATATGGTACATTACAGAAATAATTAATATTTGTAAAAATAACAGTCTTTATGTGGTCTGCAGAAGTATCACAGGTTGCCGTGACATTCAATGTACTTCCTCTTTCAAATTAATGTAATCCGCCACTAACTTCATGTCAAAAATCACAACAGGAAAAAAAAAAAAAAAAAGTGACACTTTAAATCTCTTCTTATTACATGGATATCCTTCACCTTTGACTTCAACCAGTCATTTCCCGCCTTTGTGAAATTTTATTTTAGCAGTACTTGGTGGTTCTTCATCAACTGTGAAAGATCAAGATTAAAAAATTCTCTGTATTTCTATACTACTTTACTGCACGCAAAAACTTATGTTTACAACAATTTAACAGGAAAAAAAACAAAACAAGCCAAAACCCAACTGTCCCAAGTAAACCTGTCCAACTGTCCTGGGCATCGGCCGGAGACTTAAAAGCACTGTAACAGGAATCAACAGCCAGTCACCAAGGGAAGCTGCTCCAAAGCTGGATCGGCCACAGCTACGAAGTAAATCTCAGCAAACAAGGGCTTTCCAGAGTTTATCCTTTGTTTAGGAAATGCCAGGGGCACGTCAAGACCTCCCCAGAGCTGACAGCTCTCAGGGCGGGGGCAATGGTGGCCACATCCATGGAAGAAGTCCCTAGGGAGTGCAGTGACCAGAGCAAGCAAATGGAGCATGGGGTGGTTCTTGGCACGGCAATTCATGCAGGAAGGGTGCTGAAAGCTCTGATCAGGGAGGGGTGTTTTCCACTCAGCAGAAAACCATGGCCTCTCTAAGCTCTCTATCCACCATGACTGATGCAGCTGCCCAGACAGAGCTCCAGTGAGAAAATGCCACCACCCGGCATCAGGCTGCAGTTTGGTACAGGGCAGCAGCAGTAAGCACACCAGTGAGAGGTGCACCCAGGTAGAGGGACTCCTCAACTTGGTGACAGAGGTCCAGGAGGAGGTGAGTAGGTTGAGGAGTATCAGGGAGTGCAAGACGAAAATTGACCACTGGGATCATATTCTGCCTTCCCTGAGACAGGCCCCACAATCAAACATATATAATATGGAGGAGTCTCTTTTGCCTCTCCATCTGATTGAACATAGTGACAAGAAGGAGAGGGGGCAATAGCAGCAAATTCCTGCTCGGCACAGCCGGTGTGTCCCCTCAGCAACAACTCCACCTTCCCAGGTGCCCTTGTATAACAGGTACAATACCTTGCAAGTGGAACCTGATAATAATGAGGATGGTGACTTGTCTAGCTTAAAAATGTTACTGAACTTGTCAACCTATGATCTACTTCAAAACTACTTCTGCAAAGGAGAAAAAAATTGGTCCTTGTCATAGATAACTCTCTTCTAAAGGGAACAGAAGTCCCAGTATACAGACTGGACCCACTTCTTAGGGAAGTCTGCTGCCTCCCTGAGGCCTGGATTAAAGATGTCATGAGAACACATCCAAGAGGAAATGGTGTCATATTGTGGCAGGGGAGGTTTAGATTGGGTATTAGGAAAAATTTCTTCACCAAAACAGTTGCCAAGCACTGGAACAGGCTGTCCATGGAAGCGGTGAACTCACCATCCCTTGAATTATTTAAAAGGCACACAGATGTGCTGCTTAGGGACATGGTTGAGAGGTAACCTGGCAGTGTTGAGTTAATGAACTGATATTAAAGGTCTCTTCCAACAAAAACTCTTCTGTGATTCTAAAATGAGTAAGAACAGTAGAGAATAAGTACACAGCTTTTCTTTATTTCTCATAAGTGAATTCTTTCAGTTGGACTTCACCTTCCTGTAACCATATGCTTTTGGTCTCAGTGGGACAAGTCAAATGTTTCACAGGTTAATATATGCATGCATCATGTAAAAGATTATATAATATGTTGTACATTTCATCTTTCATGATTTCAGTATGCAACAGTAACAATTACAAATAAACAGAAACTTTTTCTTCTGACTTCGTGCAAGCATGTCTGGCTTTAAACCAAAAGAATGATGTCATTACAGAGAAGTGATATTTCCAGACGATGCATTAGCATTAAAAATAAATGCTATGCATTTGTATAAAAGCAGAATAAGTCTACACAGCAAATCACAGTTTCAGATTCATGTTATTCAGTAATGTGTAAGAAAATGGTTACAAAAAAGCTTTTACCATATGTATATGTGTGAGTACACAATGTATTATTACTTTTAGGAAAAAAAAAGATTCCAATGGTCTTTAGCAAACATGAATCCAATTAATTTCAAGGAATGTTGTTCTTTCACTAATGAGAAGGGTGGCTGACAGGCCACCAGTAAATTTACTAAACAAAGTCTATGTGAAGAACAGCTTAGTAGTATGTCTTCATCTGTTGCAGGAAATTCTTCAAGATATATTTATATAAAAAGTATCATTTCAATGCAGGTTTTTTATAATAGGTCTTCTTGCATGAGTACAAGATGTGATTTAGAACATATTTTCTATAACAATAAATAGATGAAGAAAAAAAAAAAAATACTGTTATATCTCTGGCCAGAACTGTAACCCAGTAATAATGATTTTTTTATTTTTTTTTTTTTTTTGCCATTTCTAATAAAAGACTTTATGCTTTGCCCTGAGCTGAGAGTGCAGGTCTCAAGGTTGGCCTGGGCTCACCTTGGCCAGAGCTGGGCTGACCTGATTTCAGCACCTGTCTCAGGGCCAAGTGCCTGTTGTTCCCTCTTCCTGAGCTTGAGCTTTGCCAGTGCCTCCACAGGAAGGATCTGGCAAACTCAGAGCATCCTCATATCCAATGAAAGCTGTGAGGGTCATATTCATCCCTCAGATGGGATCAGCCACAAGGCAGCATCCTGAAGTAAGGAAAAATTTAAAAATTAATCTGAGTGTATCAAACTGAGGCGAGGCCCACCCTACTCCATACACAGATCTCCCATGCACTTCATACATAACCTGTTACTCCTGGTGAAGACTTTGTGATGTTCCAAACTCATTAAAACTTTTCTACCCTGCAGCTGATGAGGTATACTGAAGTGCTGACCTGACCGTAGATCCCAAAGGGACACTGGAAGGGTGAGAATAAGATCAGGTAAATGGGGCAGATCCTAGACATTTAACTTACAATGATTTTATTATTACAGACTTCTCTCTATTAGTTATTTATTTAAACTATTGGATTGTTAAAGTGGAATAACAATAAATTCATAGTTGAATGCACATTATGTACCTTTTCGCTTACAACAAGATTTTGAGTGTAGTAGAACATAGTGACAAGGCAATTAACTGCTAAAGAACAAAGTTGTTTGGTTCTCCATTTTCTCACTTTGATGAAAAAAATCTGCAATCATTACATGAGAATGAAAATCTTGGAAGGGAAAGATTAATTAAAGCCATAGCTAGGTAACAGTCCCTCTGTCTTTCTCAACTCTGTTCTCATACAGTCTCCGTGCCTGTGGACTTAATATAAAATATCTTAATTTTTTTTGCCAAGAAAGGCCGCCTTTCCAACACATATTGACCATTGAAATGCAAGGTTAATTAGGCAGGTAGCTAAGACATACAGGCAACAGAATATACATGTCATCACAGAAGCAAATGTGTACCAACAAACAAACTTGGCTGTCTTTGTTTATCCTTGAATCCAGGGTAGAGGAATCTCCCCAGCATTTCTTTTAATAACTCTGTGGAGATTTATTTCATATAAAGTGAAAGAGTGAGATTTACATCATTCTGTGCAGTGTGTTATGATTTGCACCCATAGTATTTGAGGTTGTGTTTTTATATATCAGATATTAAGAGTTTATCTAGGTCAATGTTTAGTTGAAAAAACTTTAAGGACAAATCAGAAGTTTGGGGACAGTAGGTGCTCCTTTGTAAAAATACACCAAATGCCAACCCAGCTCAAGTGATATGCTTTCAGCTAAAGGAGAACAAATACTGTAAGAAACGTTCAGTCTTAAAAATGATGTGCAATGTTGGTGAATAAGTTAAACAAATAGTAAGTGAACTAGTGATACTCAAAATGGACAAGTGTTATCCCTCATTTCTTTCCTGAATTATAGAGGATTGCTGTGCATAGAAAACAGATCAAGCTGCACTCCAACAGCAAGCGAAGTGTTGCTCCACCTTATATTGCACAAGGCATTTCGAAAATTTCCACGTATTCTTCATGTTGAAGCTGGTTTACAAATTGCTGTAAGCTTTATAGGTAAAAAATAATTTAACATAAAACTACATGAGGTTTATATCTTTACACATTAAAAATACCTTAATTTACATTATGGACAAGCTAAACAAACACAACAAAAGCAGTGAAGATAAATAATTAGCACATTTTGCTACTCTTATTCAATTGAGTGTTCCTCATTTCCCTTGCTGTGATGTATCATTCCCTTGTGCTTATATCAGCTGCCAAGAGACAAAAGACCTTCTGTTTATGAAGGGATAAGTTGATATCTTAGTTTCACTGGTCTACAAAGCAATAATTACACAGACATCAGTAGAGTAATTAAAAATACAGCAATATAGTTGAAACAGAATTTAAAAAGATCCCTAAATTCCATATCTGGCAACATATTCGCAGTCACTTTAATTGCAAGTGATGTTCTCCTACAGGGAGACTGATGTTTTCCTACATTTATACATCTGCCTGTATAATGAACTGACATATTTGAAGATATTGTGTGTTTTTATTTAGCCTGTGTGAAATTTGTTGCTGAATACATAGGTTTGCAGAGAACATAACAGTGGACAATGAAGAGCTACAAATAGTGAATTTCAGTGTTGCCATGTCTTTCTGTTTAGGTAATGAGAAATTAGTTCAATTTAATAACATTAACAGTCATTGTTTATAATCATGTGATATATTAGCAACAATTTCTAGCTGAGCATCTTGCGGTACCCTAGGATTTTAATGAGTTGTGGATCAGAGGGTCAAGAAATACCCAGCACACAAAGTTAACAGCAGTGATTACTGAATAGAACCAAATTACTTAACATTTTAGGTAAAACAGTCTCAATAGTGAAAAAAATTACTACTCAAAGAGAAGATCTTGTTGTTTTCTTCTTATAGAGATATGGAAACATAATCATAATCATTCTACATGAAGATATTTATATCATATCCTACTATCATAAGATATGTATTATCTAAAAGTGATTTAAGCTGCATTGTTAGAAACTAGAAAAGACACTGTCAGTTCATAGAAACATAAATATCACAGAAGGACAGAATGGTAGCGATTGGAAGGAGCCTCTGGAGATCATCTATTCCAATGCCCCTGCCAAAGCAGGTTTGCCTAGGGCAAGTTGAACAGGAACAAATCCAGGCAGGTTTTGAGTCTCCAGAGGAGAGTCCACATCCTCTCTAGGCAGCCTCTTCTAATGCTCCATCACCCTCACAGTAAAGAAGTTATGCTTCAGTCCCTTAATCATCTTTGTAGCCCTCCATTGGACTCTCTGCAGTAGTTTCCTGTCTCTCTTGAACTGAGGAGCCCAGAATTGGGCATAGAAGACAACCTGGACATCACGGTGGAAGCAATGTGTGGAATGTTTCTGACAAATACCATGAGCTAGGAAAACAGTAATGTATTTGGAGATAAGCTAAATTTAATAAACAAACAAATACTTCAGTTGAAAGCATATGAAATCAAAGGGATCTGTGAACTGTTATTGCAATCAAGCCTGAGATGAATTGTGAAGTTGACAGGAATATCTCAGGCCTTGATATGTGTAAAGATGAGCCTTAACATGGTAAGCATGAGTACAGTAATATAGGCAATGGAGAACACTGTATCTGAAGAGATGATATCACATAATGTAGTTCAATAACTATAGTGATGGCAGTTTGGAGTGCAGGGAAAGTTAAATTTGGAAAGCGGTGTTCACAGACAGCTTATTGTGGAGATCTAGAGCAGAATAAGTGAGATCAGAAAGTGTTGAGGCAGCTAAGGGAATCTTGTAAATAGTTATAATATTGATATGAAGGAATTTCAATTTCTTAGATATTGATCAGAATACAAATTTCGAAACAGGCAAGGAAAGAGTGCCAGGCATTGTCTGATAATTTACATGGCAAGCCTCAAGATCATAGGCTGTTCTAAATTATATCTTGGGAAATAAAATATATTCTAGGTAATCTGACTATGCTGCAAAACAGAAATACCAACCTTTGAACCTACAACAGAGAAGGGCATGAGGTTATTTCATTTCCCTTCTATGCCTTTATTTATGCTTCCACCTCTGAATTGTGGGCAGCTGTTCAACACATTTTCTCATTCAGGATAGAGGAAATAAGCAAAGGAATAAAACACGCAAAATGTGAAAAGAATATTGAATATTCTGAACAAAGCTGTTTGGTCCTCCCTCTTTGCAAAGAAATCTTTCTTCAGTCCTAGATCAGTGTATTCTCAGATAGTGTGAAAACCTAATTAGAATCAAGTCATTTCATCTGTGTGCACGGTTACCAATTATGTATTATCCAATACATGGGGTTTGTTCAAGAATTATTAATTTCTTGTATCTCTCAGAAGCCGCTGCATTCAGGGACCCACCCATTCTCTCCACCATGTTCAGCCTCTATATAGAAATCCCTGGATAGCTGACTCAAGGTCAGCATAGCAGATTTACACTAATTACACAAAGCCTGTTGCTTTTGAAGAAGATATAAACTTGTCTTTGTGAAGAAGAAGCAGTTACATCTAGTGAGTCAGTGGTCACCACAGGTAAACTGAGATCCAGACGAGGCCTTTGATCTTAGTTTTCTCTTACCATTCCATTTCCATTAGCAAAGAATGAATGTGTTAACTGGAACAGATATGGGGTATGGAAAACGAAGGCAACGAGGACTGAGAGGAAATGAAGGCTACTTTTTGGGACTTCTCTCTTTTTTACCAAACACATTCTATATGCTTTATGTAGGGAGTTACTTGCAGCTTGAGAAGAAATAATAGAACCCATAGCACAATGTTCTGTTGTAAAAAATAAGTAATATTCACTGAGCATTACTTTACCTTAATTTCCCATCTCCCTAGGTTCGTTCTGCATTCCACAGAGAAAAAAAGGGATTCTCTAAGGGATTACTTGGAGTGTGAGCCTGTAACCGTTGTTCTGAGCAGTCCTTCTCAAGCCAAAAGTCTCTTGGTGAGTACTCCATAGTGATCATAACAAGGCTTAAATGTGCTTCTCTGACATACTCACAGAAGGTTACTTCTTTATACTGTAGGATCTTCTGTTATGGAGCTTAGCAGAACACTAAGCTTAGCATATCACATAGGACTTGTATAAACCTGCTTCAGCATGAATTCAGGCCACAGTTTTTATTCTAGGTTTGCATAAGTATTGTAATAGTTTTAACCCAGAGTGATCTGATTCAGAAAAAAAGAGACTGGAAACTTGCATTTTGAGTGGAGTGGCTCTTTTGTTTCTATATGTTTTAGATGGAAAGTATGAATGAGAGATATGAACAGACATCATTAAATTACCTATCATTTCTCTCTCACTTCTTGCAAAATACCACCTCTTATCTTCTTTATTTTTTAAGAGTAGGAGCATCCTCTCAAAGGAACTATTCCCATTGGAATCTCCTGAGTGAAACCAGAGACAGACAGAAGCAATTCTATATATTTTAACTTAGTTGATGTATTAATGTAATATAGTTGAGCTGGATGATCATGAAATACTTGTAATTTTAACGAGACATGGTGGAAAAGCAGACAGACATTCAAGTCAGTTTTTTAGGGAGATGCACAGACAGAAACTAGACTTAGATTTAAGAGAAGGAAAGGTGAGCAAAGGTAAACGTTCACAGGTTTTGAGAAAGTATTTATCTGTCTTGTTGTTGTTGCTTACTTCCTTTCAAGAGTTTGATTATCTAAACCCAGCATTTTTAACATTAAAAGTTCTTTAAAAGAAAGATAAATTAGAAAAAATAATTTTCTCAATTGTGTTGTGGATTATGAAACAACCTGTAACAACGATTACATATTACTTTTCATAGCATTTGATGCTACAGTCAGTGTCTGTGAAGGACAATGCCCACTAAATCAGTGGATATGCAGTATTTTGTTATCTATTTGTTATTCAATGATCTTCCCTCTCTCAATTAAATTTACAGCTCTATATTGAAAACCATTTCTGAATGGAGAATTCTTAACATTACTCTGGATTTTTCCTGACAATTTATCAAGATAAATTATCTTTGTTTCTCAGTGATTTTAATTCATTACTGTCTTGTGAGAGGAATTTGTATTATTTCCATTATACAGACTGGAGATAAATGTAGGCTGTCTGACCATATCCAGTCACCATAGCTGTATCATTAGAAAAACAGATCTGATTTTTTTCGTTATATAGCGCTGCTCTCTTTACAACTGTGAAGTCTCAGTACTTCTGTTTTTTGTTAACTGTCCAAGCATTTTCACTGTGACCTGACTGGGGAGGATATCCCCAATTTAACTGATACTCTGAGATGAGTATGTCTCAAAAAAACCCCAAATTATTAATATGCAGCTTATAGTCACATCTAAATGAGGTATAAACACGCCACTGGTCACTTGCCGAGAAAAACAGCTCCAGTGCAGGTCAGTCTGCTCTGGGGAAGGGAATCGCGGTGAAAAGGCAAGAGGCTCATTTTAGGGGCTTTTCGAAGCCGGGAAAGCGCCTGGGCTGTGCCGGGGCTCGGCAGCCTGTGGGCGTTGCTGAGGCGGCCCGGGCGGAGCAGCCCCACCGGCGGCAGATCCGAACGAGGCATAACCGCGCCAACCGGCACTCGCCGGGACGCCGAGACACCGCCACCGCCACCCCCACACACACTCCCCCGGTCATAAAGGAGCCCTTCGGGAGCGGTGAGCGACCAAGGGCCGAGAGGCGTTCCCCGTGTGCACAGAGCGGGCACACCGGGCCCAGCAGCTCGCAGCGAGGGCGTTCACTCGCCGAGGGACCAGCTCCACGGTGGTGAGTCCACACTGAGGAGGGGTGACCGTGATGAAAAAAACGGCTGGCAGAAGGCTCTTTTGGGGTCTTTTTTGGTTCTTTTTTGGCAGCTGGGAGCTTCTGTCGCTGGTGCCAGGGGCAGCAGCTTGTGAGGGGCAGGTGAGGACGCCCGCGCGCAGCAGCAGCTCCGGCACTGTCCCCACGGCCATTAAACGCTGCCCTGGGGAGCGCAAAGTGGCCGCAAATGTGGTGCATCAGCCAGTGGGTGGTGCAGGGGTAGGTCAAGGAAGGCCATCCTCCCCCTCCATCATGATGGCATAGCTTGTACGACTGGAATGCTGACATGGATGGCTACATGCTGTTCAGGAAAGCTAGGCCATCAAAACAGGGTGGTGGAGTGGCTCTTTATGTGAAAGAGCACCTGGAATGCACCAATCTCTGCCTAGGAGAGGATGAAGAACCTGTTGAGTGGAATTAAGGTATAGGCTAACATGGGTGACACTGTTACGGGTGTTTACTCTAGGCCACCTGATCAGAATGAGGAGGTCAATAAGGCCTTTTACAGACAGCTGAAAGTAGCCTCATGATCCCAAGCCCTGGTCCTCATGGGGGACTTCAACCACCTGATATTTGCTGGAAAGGTAACACAGGTAGACAGACTGAGTCTAGGAGATTCCTGGAGAGCATTGATACAAGCAGAAGAACCTATGAGGAGAGGTCCACTGCTGGATTTTGTATTAACAAAGAAGGACTTGTTGGGGATGTGAAGATTGGGGGCAACCTTGTCTGTAGTGGCCATGAGATGGTGTAGTTCAGTGTCCTGTGTGGAAGGAGTAAATAACTAACTAGGATCACAACCCTGGACTTCAGAAGAGCTAAGTTCAACCTCTTCAGGAATCCAGTTAGTGGAAAAAAGTTCTGTAGAGAGGAGGACTTTCCCTTGGGAGAGGAGGGCCAGGTTAGAGACCACTTGGCCAAACTGAACATCCATAAATCAGTGGGCCTTGATGAGATGCACCCACAAGTGCTGAGAGAGCTGGCAGATGTTATTGCTGTGCCACTCTCCATCATCTTTGAAAGGTCATGGAGAACAGGAGAGGTGCCAGAGGACTGGGGGAAGGCCCATGTCACTCCAGTCTTTAAAAAGGACTAGAAGGATAACCCAGAAAACTACAGATCAGTTAGTCTCACCTCCATCTCTGGAAAGGTGATGGAGCAAATTATGTTGGATATCATCTCAAAACATGTAGAAGAAAAGGATGTTATTAGGAGAGGTCAGCATGGATTCACCAAGGGAAAATCATACTTGACCAAATCTGATACCCTTCTATGATGTCATAAACGGCTGGCAGCATGAGAACAATCAATGTCTCCCATAACATCCTCATTAGGAAACTCACAAAGTATGGATTGGATGAGTGGACAGTGAGGTGGATTGAGAGCTGGCTAAGTGATAGGGCTCAGAGGGTCATGACCAATGGCACAGGGTTGAGCTGGAGGCCTGTAGCCAGTGGTGTCAGTACTGGGTCCAATCTTAATATATTCATCAGTGACCTAGGCGAGGGGACTGTGTGTATCCCCAGCAAGTTTGCTGATGATACAAAACTGTGCGGCGTGACTAACAGACCAGGAGGCTGTGCTGCCATCCAGTGTGACCTGGACAGGCTGGAGAGTTGAGCAGACTGGAACTCAGTGAGGTTTAATAAGGGCAAATGTAGGGTCCTGCTTCTGGGGAGGAACAACCCCATACATCAATATAGGTTAGGGGTAGACTTGCTGGAGAAGTATCTTGGCATCCTGGTGGGCAGTAAGTTAACCACGAGCCAGCAATGTGCCCTTTTTGCCCAAATGGGCAGTAGTATCCTGGGGTGTGTTAAGAAGAGTGTGACTGATAGGTCAAAGGAGGTCATCCTCACCCTCTCTTCTGCCCTGGTGAGGCCACATCTGGAATACTGTGTCCAGTTCTGGGCTCCCCAGTTCGAGCAAGACCAGGAACTACTGGAGAGAGTCCAGTGGAGGGCAACAAAGGAGATTGGGGGATTGGAGCATCTCTCTTACGAAGAAAGGTTGAGAGACCTGGGGCTGTTTAGCCTGGAGAAGACTGAGAAGAGATCTTATCAATGTCTATAAATATCTAAAGGGTGGGTGCAAGCAGGATGGAGCTGGACTCTTTTTAGTGGTGCCTAGTGACAGAACAAGGAGCAACGGGCACAAGCTGGAACACAGGAGGTTCCATCTAAATATTAGGAAAAACTTCTTTAATGTGAGGATGATGGAGCCCTGGAACAAGCTGCCCAGAGAGATTGTAGAGTTCCCTTCTCTGGAGACTTTCAAAACCTGCCTGAATGCAATCCTGTGTCATGTGCTGTAGGCAAACCTGCTTTGGTGGAGGGGTTGGACTAGATGATCTCCAGAGGTCCCTTCCAACTCCAACGATTCTGGGATTCTGTGACATGTTCTTTAGGTTCAGGTCCCACAAGATTTTTAAATATTAAATGTCAGTTCACTTTGAGTCTTGAGTCTAAAAACCACTAAAATTTCAAAGTTATCCTCATGAAAAAACATTCAAATTTCAAACAATGATGAAAAGATCATGAAGTGTCTACAATACCTATATCAGACTGTGTATAGACTCCTAAACTCTTAGCCTCTAGATCACAAGATATTGGTTCCTTAAAGAGAAGCAAAATGACAAAGAATTTTGTTATAATAATTAGTGACTGCATATTTATATTTAATCTAGGCATGTGTCATAATTTAGAAAAGAGATTACTTGCCATTTATTATTTTGCTTTGCAAATTATCCAGTTCTAGAGCATTGAACCAATAGAAATCAAAGCAAATGGAGCCTCCAGACAGAAATCTGAATTTGGAAAAAGGACAGAGTGCTTGGAAGGCATGTGAAGAATACATTTTCTTTTAATGCCAAGAAAAGAAGCAATCTGTTTCTATACAGAAAATTATACAGTGTTTTTGTCAATAGAACAAATGTTATATTTCTAAAAAGTATTGGAGAAGGGTTTTAAACACTTCCTTTTACATATTCATCAGTGACATACTTGGTAAGGTAAATGGCATGCATGAGTATATATTTCCAATTACTGACATGCAAATTCTTGTTACTCTGTACTATGCCAGACTCTGTTATCAGTCTCCTATCTGGCTTTTTGCCAGTGCAAATGCTTACCTTCTAATAATGAATTCAGTCCGTACCAACACTTAGCATATTTCAAATAGCCTGATTATAGTTGCATATGCTGTGGGGTAGCAAATAGAAATTACACAAATGCATTTTGTAATTTCTCTGGGTAACACACTGTAGCATGTGGCTGTATTGAGCCTTGCATAACAGGTCCTCATTCTCAATGCAAATCCCACACTCTAAGAAAATACAAATAATAGTATCATGTGTGAAGCCCCAGAGGTTGCACTGATGTGAATGCACAGCCACAAATTCATGAACAAAACATGAGAAATTCGAGGAGTTGAACAGTATCACAGCAGTCAAAAACAACAAAAGGAGCCAACCAGGGTTGAACCCAATGTTAGGTTCAACAAAGAGATGAAGGAAATATCGGTTCTAATTCTATTTATGTCTTATAGTAAACAGTAATTTGATTAAAAAAAAAAAAATAGAGAACATCTAGAACCTTGATTATTTCCCAGCTACTGACTTCCCTAACCACAAAACCATCAAGTCAGAAGACTATTTCTTCTTTTGTCATTCTCTGGGCCTGTAAAGCCATATGTCAAGGGAAGAGCAAAGGATCTCTGTGCACTAGATTTCATCTGATAAATAGGGGACTTCCACAGAATACAGGATATCTGACCCCGTGACATTGTTGTGTGAATTTACTAACCACTAGGCTAAATGGAAAAGTGTCTCCTGCAGCTACCTGTCAAAGACAGACCTGAAACTCACTCTTGCTAGAATGGTCAAAGGCATTTACACTTAGAAGAGGACTCTGGGCGTTCAGGTATTGCACAGATGGCCACCACAGCTTTACAGCACACAACAGTTGAGTGAGCACAGGACAGAGGATGAGAATTAAACCAAACTTCAAGCACGTGATTCATGCCATACAAGAATCCTAAGAATCTTAACCTCGTCTTTGGTCTGTGTGCTTACAACTAACTCTGTCCGTGTCTAGTCTATAACTGAAACTAGCAATTTTCTACTCTACAGATTTCAGTGGGAATAGAAGCAAGGGGTTTATAAGCCAAATCATAGGCCTTTTGAAGATTTGTCATCAGTTTCAACTATTTAGGTTCATTCCATTTAGAGCTTGACTTTAACGGGATACACTACTCTGCCCAAGTCTCTCATTGAACAAGATCCTGAAACACCTAAATTGGCCTTGTTAAATTTCATGAGGTTTGCGTGGGCCCATCTCTCAAGCCTGTCAAGGGTACCCTGGATGGCATCCCCTCCCTGCAGTTTGTTGACCACACCACACAGCTTGGTGTTATTGGCAAATCTGCTGAGGGTGCACTGGATCCCACTGTCCATGTTGCCAACAAAGATATTAAATAGAATCGGTCCCAATATCAACCCCTGAGGAATGGCACTTGTCACTGGTCTCCACTCAGACATTGAGCTCTTTGAGTGTGACCATTCAGCTGATACCCTACCCACCCAGTGGTCCAGCCATCAAATCTATGTCTCTCCAATTTAGAGACAGTGTCAAATGCTTTGCACAAGTTCAGGTAGATCACGTCAGTTGCTCTTCTCTTATCCACCAAAGCTGTAACCCTATTGTAGAAGGCCAACAGATTTGTCAGGCATGATTTGCCATTAGTAAAGCCATGCTAGCTGTCGCCAGTCCCCTCCTTATTTCCCATGTGCCCTAGCATAGTTTCCAGGAGCATCCACTCCACGATCTTGCAAGACACAGAGGTGAGACTGGCCTGTAGCTTCCCAAGTTTTCATTTTTTTTTTTCTCTTTATAAGAGGTGATTATGTTTTCCCTTTTCCAGTCAGCAGGAACTTTACCAGATTGCCACAGCTTCTCAGATACGATGGATAGTGGCTTAGGCACTTCATCCACCAGTTCCCTCAGGATTCATGGATGCATCTCATCAGCCCACCTGCACTTGTGCACCTTCAGGTTCCTTAGATAGTATAGAATGTGATCTCCTACAGTGAGTAGTACTTCATTCTTGCACTCCTTGCCCTTGCCTCCTATGACTTGGGTGGTGTGGCTGGAGCACTTAACAGTGAGGATTCAGGCAAAAATATTGTTGAATACCTTAGCCTTCTCCATATTCTGGGTAATCAGGTCTCTCGTTCCCTCTCAGAGAGAGCCCATATGTTCCCTAGTCTTCCTTTTATCACCGATACACAAATAGAAGCTTTTCTTGTTACCCTTGATATCCCTGGCCAGATTTAATTCTGTCAGGGCTTAGGCTTTACTAACCTGATCCCTGGCTACTTGGACAATTTCTCTGTATTCGTCCCAAGCTACTGTCCTTGCTTCCACCCTCTGTAGGCTTCCTTTTTTTGTGTGTGTATGAGTTTGTCCATGACCACCTTGTTTATCCACGCAAGCCTCCTGGCATTTTTGCATTACTTCCTCTTTATTTGGATTCATCACTCCTGAGCTTGAAGGGGGAGATCCTTGAATATTAACCAGCTTTCTTGGGCCCCTCTTCTGTGCAGGAATTTATCCCATGTCCGTAAAGATGTCCTTAAAGAGGTCAAAGTCTCCTCTCCTGAAGTCCAGGGTAGCAAGCTTGCTGCACATCCTCCTTGCTGCCCTATGGATCTTGAACTCCAGCCTTTCATGGTCACTGAAGCCAAGGCTGCCCTTGAGCTTCACATTCCCCACCAGCCCTTCTTTGTTGGTGAGAATAACGGCCAACATAGTACCCCTCTTCATTTGCTCCTCATCACTTGAAGAAGGAAGTTATCATCAACACATTCCAGGACCTTCCTAAATTGATTATGCCCTGCTATGTTGTACCTCCAACAGATACTGGGGTGTTTGAAGTCCCCCGTGAGGACCAAGGCTTGTGAACGTGAGGCTGCCCCTTTCTGTCCGTGGAGGGTCTTATCCACTTGGTCTTCCTGGTCTGGTGACACATGCCCACTATAATGTCACCTGTCCCTACCCTGCCTTTAATTCTGACCCATAAGGTCTCAGTTGGCTCCTCATCCATCTCCAGGCAAAGCTCAATGTGTTTCAGCTGGTCATTGGAGTGCATGAGCTATAGCTTTCGTTTGTGTTACCTGTTACATTTTCAATGCCACTGTTAAGGACTTACTAAGGAGATTTCTGAAGAATTTAGGGCCAGATTCCAAATATTTTTTTTTTCATAAAGTCATTTATAACTCTCCAAAGGGGATTAAAATGCTACTGAAATTTTAGAGGCAATTTCTGATTTGATATATTCTTTTAGTATTACAGATACATATGGTGGTATAAGGCACAAAACAAAGATTACAGCACTACTTGTCTCATTTTTCACAATTCAAGTGGCACTGTTAAACATTATTTCAAAATTTTATGTGCAGTTCATACAGAATAATTTACTGAAACTAGATTCTTTCTATCTACTCTTCTTCCACCAGAAGAATTCTCATCAGCAATTTAAATCATTAACAGTACAAGATTAAAAGGAAATAGCATAAAAAGGGTTTTTTTTTGCACTTCTCATCTCTTTCAGTTTTCTGTTGGTAATTTCAGCTTAAAGATACATTGTGATACATCATGGTGCAAAAAATATCAGAGCTGAAAACCAGCAAGAGATATTAATGGGCCTGTTATTTAGTAACAGCAAGAATGCACGCTTCTATAAATGGCTTTTTTTTCCACCTTGTAAATTGAGCCCTCGGTATGTCCTTGATAAATGAAAAATACCTCTGGCATGAGGAGACCAACAGGCAGCCCCTCAGATATTTTAAATTATAATTGCTGCAGCAGGCCTTTTTGCAACAGAATGATGACCAAAATCTGAAAACAGTTTTACAAACAAAAATTTGTCAGGGTATTTGACAACTTTTGTTTTTAATACATCACAAGAAACATTTACCTCTATTAGATGGCTGCCTCCATAGGGGGGAGAAAGGAAAGTCCAGGTTTAGAACTCCATCATTCTTCTTTTGAAGCCATTTGAGATTAATAGGACCCTGGTGATTTCAAATAATTTACCAGCCAGCCACTAGTAACTTCATAAGAATTTTTCCCTGAGGAACTGCGGGAAACTGAACTGCTGAGTCTGAGCACTGGCACTACATTGCTAAGTGAATGAAAGTGGTAGAATTAGATGAGAGCATTTTCAACACCATTTGGTCCTTGCTGTTTTGCAACAAGAATCCCTGTTGTGCCCAGTGTGTGAGATCATGGAGAGAGAAGATACATATTTACAGAGTTACCTGCTCATTCCTGAGCTGATGTGACTGTCTGAATTTAAATCTGAAGAAAAAACACTTATCAACTGCATCTTCTTAAGCCTGTAAAAGCTTGCAAAAGTGGTGAAAAGGCAAGAAGGATTTTAACCTTCTGACTTCCATGGCAGGGAAGATTGAGAGAGAGCAAAAAAACAATAATGAGAAATTGTTCTAACCAATGTGCATCTACAGGTCTGTGACTATAATAATTCAGAAGGAAATGGGATGCATTTAGTATGAAGTAGCGGGTATTTCAAGGAGAATCATGTGTGACTCGGGATTAATTTTTTTTTAAATGCCATTTATTGTTTGATTTGCACCAAGGAAAGCCTATATGTATCACTAATTTAATATTTCTATGAGAAAGCAATCAAGGAGCACTCGTAGCGAGGGAAGTCCTCTTGGCTTTCAAGGTTCCATCCCCATCCCTCTTCAGTTTAGTTTAGAGGCTGCTGTTAAAGCAGATATATGCCTCTTTATTTGAGTTCAGAATGTAATGTCAGACATGCTGTCATGTACCATGAGGAGGAATCCTCAAGTGTTCATGTATTTCATGAAGTATATTCCCAACCCAAATAAAATAGCATAGTGTTTTTAAACCTGTTCTGTTCATAAAGTGACACCTTTGGCACTTGATATCAAAATCATTTATTGGAATTCTTACCATTCTAATGCAGAGCCACCCTCTTCAATGACATACTGCCTGCTGAAGAATTCACAGTAGTCATGTATGAAATGATCGTAAAGTCTAGAAAACACTGGCCATTTGCAAAAGTTATAAATACTATTTGAAAAAAAAAAAAAAAGCTTAAAGATTCTACCCTGTCAGAAGCACAAAGTAGGAGAGTCTTCCATCCCTCCTAAACTTTAATGGTATGTACAAAAAGCCGAAAGAAGCCTGTTCTTTAAGCAACAGTGGCAAATTATTGAGCGTGGCTTTATTCTATTTCCTGTGATCTATATTATTGATCTCAGTCATTAGGATCTAGACTTGTAAATGTTCATTACATTATTACTGTGAGGTATATATCCACAGGTCAAGGTTTTTAGATGTGACTTCCTTAAATTGGGAAATTTTATCTTTATTTGGGGTCTACAAAATTTCAAAACTCTTACTGAAGTCACAGTGGCTGTATTATATCACCACTGCAAACCTACATCATTTTTCTCATTAACATTTCACATTCCTTGATACCCGTAGAAATGATCCACACTGCTATTTGATTCGGATTTTCTTAGCATCTGCGGTGCAAATTCTACAGCATATGACCTTTTATTTATTAATCTTATGTCTCTGCAGGGTTAATATTTGAAGTAGTACAAAGAAGAATTTGTGTGGAACACATGATGTAGGTACATGCAGGTTAGAAATGGAAACAAGTTCATATAAGCTTATTGACCAGAAGTCTCTGACATTGTGATTTATAGCTTTAGAATTAAACTCCATAGATCATATCAATTTCTGTAGCTGAGCAGTTCAAAGTTTTGCTGGTCTCTTCTGGAAAGGCAGACATAACTCCTTAGGTCTGTATAGCTGAGACATTGATGTGTTTCTCATTAAGACAAATGACCCTGGGATACAAATGAAAATGAGACGTAACTGCTCGTCTCAAGGGGTGGGATAACCTCCTACAACCTACCTACAATGTGGAATAGAATTTAAAAAATTTTGTTCCACTAAAAAATAACAAATTCTTCAGTGAACACACTTGAATCAATTCATATCATATGCAAAACATTTGTATTGCAAAGAATGCTAATGGTCAAAGTGATGGAAGGAGCCTTCTCATTGAGGCTAGGGGCAGAAACAGCCATGACGTCGCCCTTCAGAAGCCTTGTCACAACTCCAGTGTCATGAGCTCCTCTAGGACTGAAAAAAAAGCAAGTTCGTAGTACTAGAGCTAAGGTGGTTAAAGTCATTACCATCTGAAGCTACTGATACATCATATACTGTCCTGTGAACAGAAGGGAGCGTATTGCATAATCTTGGCCATGTCAACTCCTTTTCTACTGTCTTAGCTTAATTCCTTAGTCAACAGTATGGTAAACCATGGTAATACAGCTGGAAAAGAGCCTTTTGTCTGCTGGGAGATGTCTTTTAAATCAACAATCTCCAAACAGTAGGAATTTGAGAGCTGCTCACATACTTCATCATTAGACTGTTACCCAACACATTTTTAGAACCATTTTTTCTGTTTTGTTCTTTTATTAAAGATACAAAGTAGTATAGAGAACTAATCTCTATGATACATTGATCCATATGAGCTATAGAGGGTTTTTTTTTGCCATTGAGAAAATGATTGGTTTGTCTGGTTGGCCTCAATAAGATAATATAACTTTTTCTGATATTAGCTTTCACTTGGATAAATATGATAAATTCTGTTTATTCATTTGCCCTCTGTAGTTGCCATGTTTCAGGTAAGGATCCAGGAATGCCATGATTTGCATGTATACTGCATACTGAATTTCATTAGAATTATTAACTCAAACCCAGTGCTAAAAAGGATAGTGTAGCTTTCCTCTGTACATGGCTTTTGGACCAGTCCTGCTCACACTAATGTCAGTGTCAAAACTCCTGTTGATTTTCCCAAGGGAAAGATGGGCCACGTTTAGTGCATACTCAAGGCCCTAAAGGCTCTCTTAAAGTCTGCAATAAACCAAGCCCCTGTTGTACCGTGGCTGATTAATTCTGTTGGAATTATTCCCTGAGTAGCAATACACTGCAAAACATTTTTTTTTTTATTTCAATATCTTTTTTCTCATACCATTTTATTGCTTTTAAACTATTCCCTTTTCTTCATCTTTCACAATCAGCTCCAATGCGTCTTAGGCTAGCACACATTTACTAAGAGGGCAAGCAGCAGACAATGAAACAAGGGAAGAAGAGTAGAAAATGGGCATTATTGGGAAAGGAGATGCTATTTCAAATAGGTTTAAGAAGTTATTCAAATGCCTCTGCTTTCATTTTTATAAGGCTCTTGACACTAAATACTTCAGCTAGCTGAATCTTATGGTTGCCTCAGCTTTCAGTAGCTTAATACATCTTAAAGTTAACATTATTTCCCCTGAGAGGTACAAACCAAAAAACCTAGAGATAAATCACTGAAGTTTGAAATGAATTATTATTTTTAGTTATTTCAGCAAACAAAAAACAATCTGCAAATATACGTTTGGTCAAGTAAAATATGTTTTTGTTTACATTTTAGTAATTTTGATAATTTTATTTATTTTTCTATATTAATTCCATTTTAAAACATAAAATGGGAAAGTTGCTTCAAATGATATTGAAAAAAAAACTTGCAGCATTTCCAAATACAGTTTTTCTTAATCTTTCCCCGATATAAAGGTATTAATTAGGATAATCCAAATTCATTGTGTTTTACTCTACATATTTAAACTACTTTTATATCAGCCAAAACATATTTCCTCAGCTACATTTTTTAGTAACAAGGAACTCATATACGCACAGTCACATAACTGTATATACACAAATGTGCATTTGTAGGACTTAATGCGTGTTATGTATTTACCTTCCATCCCTCCAATGTTCTTTCCTTTGCAGTTCATAGCACCATCTGTAAATTGTCCTCCAAAAACACAGTACGTAACATGACATAACTGTCAATTCACTTTTCCGGTTGCTCTGAAAAGGGTGATGAATACTGGAGAGAGAATTAACTTGAAATGCCTAAATTCCTTTCAAGAAAAGCAACTGAAAGGAATTGACAGTACGTTCCTGATTAAACCTCTTCACCTGAATCCATTTTTCATTCTCCTCCTGTTGGCATCGCCTTTTATTGTAAGGGGATAAATTTCTGCAAGCCTCTTTGTAGAGACAGTGAGTAACTAAAGCAAACTGTGCAGCTACTGTGAAGTGTACGGAATTACACTCTACTAATGAAATCAAACTATATCTCCTTATGGGATTATCTGGATGATAATTAAGCCCTCCCTGGTTCTGACTGACACAAACCTGTCAGCAGCTCCATCTCACCATTTTTAAAGCAATGGTGTTGGTAGCATGTAGAACTTGATCCTTTTGTGACATGCATCGGTTTCCTGTCTGAATCAGGGACCTGAATCACTTACTCTGAAATGCACACTGTATTGACCCTTGCAATAATTTTTCCAGAGACAGGATAAGACATGGGAGAGATAGTAAAGAAAAGAGAGCACAAAACAAAACCACACCGTAGGAATGTCACAAAGCACTCCACAACTGCATGAAATATAACTGTGCTTATAATGATGCTGTCTGGCAGGACAAGATTGTGTGTTACAGTAGGAGTATTTCAGAAGGCTTGTATCAGTTCTGTGTTCTTAGATCATCTTCACTTACTCATGCACTGTGCTTTGTTAAAACATTCTCCAAAAGAGGAGCCAAAGCTTTTTCAAATACCCGTCAATTTAGCTACAAATGCAGGGAATGGCAAACACCTGTCTGACACTGTTCCAGCTGAGACACTTAACGTGAAACCACTGTGACTGAAAGACACTAAACTATTAGGGCAAAATCTTCCAAAAGATTCACCCGGCCCTGAAATCTGTCACTAGTACAAGCTAATGCATTAGCCAATGGCTTAATTTTATTAAATTCATGAGCAACAGAAGCCATTGCCTTGAAACTTTTCATTGGCTTTACTGAATGTTAGATTAGACCCCTTAGGAGCTGGAAGGTTGATTGTTTCAGCTGTCATGTTTTAGTAATGCCTTAAGAAGAGCTAAAACATTAATAGCATCTGGAGTTTTTCAGGCATTTTTTTCCCCCAAACATTATATTTTCTTGAAATGTCCACTAAAAGAGCTAGTAATCAGTTTTATTTTCTCTACTGCATCTGGTTGCACTTCAAATTCATTTTTCCTTTAAAGGAAAAGTTTTCTGAAAAATAAATCATATTTTATGAAATAAACCGTGATATCACTCATTTACATCACTTAGCAAATCATATACAATTAGATTCACTGGGCCTGAGAGGAAAAATCTAGTTAATGTCAATGATTTCCTTTTCATCATCAAGCTGCAAAAATTTTCCAAGTTTCTGTAAATACAAAACTGTCTCATGTGATGTCCATGTATTATCTTTGAAGATTAAGAACAAAATGTACTGAAACTACCAGGATTCTACACAGAGTGCTGTCACCATCTACAGGTGTATTTCATACAATCACATGATGATTCAGTGCCATGGTTTACGCCCAGCTGGCAACTAAGCACCACAGGGCTACTGGCTCACTTACTCTCCCCCTGCACTGCTTCCCCAACCCTGGTGGGATGGGAAAGAGAATCACGAGGAAAAAAGTAAAACTCTGTGGGTTGAGGTAAGGAGATTTTAATAAAACAACACGAAGAGAGAAGAAACAACAGCAAAGATGGTAATACTAAGGAAATAATATCTAAAATGAGTGAGGTACAATGTAACTGCTCACCGCCTGGAATCCACCAC
This sequence comes from Baryphthengus martii, assembly GCA_013396935.1. NCBI lineage: Eukaryota > Metazoa > Chordata > Aves > Coraciiformes > Momotidae > Baryphthengus > Baryphthengus martii. The sequence goes on from VWZK01012759.1 coordinate 175,515, forward strand.
CCAGCTGGCCACCCGCTCAAGCTACTCATACTTCCTCTGGCCAGCTCCCCATATACTGATCATGATGTCAGTGTGGTATCAAATATCCCCTTGGTTAGTTCTACTGGATTATCCTGGCTGTGGTCTCTCCCAGCTTTTTGTGAAAATTAACCCTATCCTAGCCAAACCCAGGACAGTCAGTACTGAGGTTGGACAGTTATATCAAAATTTACAAAAATATTGTCACCTATTGTTAACCTAAATTCCTTGAATAGTTGAAAGCTCGTTAAGATTGTATGCAAGCAATATATTAAGCAATATACTTTGACCCTCAGAAATCTCAAGGATTAGTTATCTTCTTTTTATATTATTTTCTTTTTATAACAAACGAATAGTAAGCCAAACTGTTGTTGCAAAGCAGGTGAAAACAAAAAGTAAAAAAATAATGTGATTTTTTTTTGAGATTAATCTGATAATAATTGCACCCAAAGAAGTTTAATTTTGGGAATCCTTTCAGTCATCGCAATTCACTTCCCTTCGTGTCCTAGTGCATTCAATCTTCAAGGTTCCAGAGCAAAATGTGCCATAATTAACACTGCTCCCTTGCACATGTAAAGGGACTAAACACACAAATCATTTGTATCAGGCTACACGACTATTGACATATGCATCAACTGTTACCTGTGACAGAATGGACCCTAGTGGGGGTGATCCACAGGAGGCACCACACTACAGCTCTGAATAACATAAATCTTATTACATTGCAAATAGTGCTACGATTCAAGCCAATTTAATTCATTGAAATGCAGCTGTGCTATAGACTGTGCATAGCCCATCTTTTGGAGGACTCATTAGCAACAAATGGAATTACAATGATCATGCTTTTTATTTAACCTTTATTCTGTCAGGATTCATACTATGGCTCAGTTACATATGTCCAAAATACATGTTTAGCTCCGACTTAGAAAGAACACCCGAGGGAAGCTGAAAACTGTATGTTGCTTTTTGCAATATATGTAACCACTGTTAAAATACTGCTTCAAACTATGTGAATGCTCAAACTGTATTTCATGATCATTTCTTAAAAGCTAACAAAATCTTAAAAATGGCAATGCCTCACTGTGGAGAGAGAGGAAGAAACAGACAATTTTTTCTCTTCTCCTTTATCAGAAATGTTCCTGTCTACCTATGATGACTATATGCATTATGCAGAAATCTATAGTACACGACCCAGCCCCAAATGTTGTAGACAACTAGAATTCCGTATTAAATTCCTATCATTGACCTTAACAGAAGGTACACCCGTGGGTATTCAGCATATTGATGGCAGCGCTAGGGAATGAGATGTCTCAAAAAGATCTGTTGAGATGATTTGGTCATACTGTTCAAATCTCGGACATCTCCAACATTTCACCCTTTTTATATTTTTACATTGAATACTAGGATACTTTATATTGAAAGCTGGGACGGAAGACTGAATACTAGTATCAAATTTAATCTTGTGCAAGATGGCACAGCCCTGTGGAGGCTGGCAATGTCTACTGAACCATGAGTATATATGTGTGACTGATGCACACTTCGCCTCACATCGCTGTTAGCTCTTCTCCAATACTGGTCAAGGGTGACTGCAAAACCTGTCCTAAAATTTTACAGAGCTAATCTGTGCAGGCACAAAATTATGTGAAAACCAAGAACTAAGCAAAACTGTAATTCCTCAGAACATTGCTGTGAGGAACAGATCTTCGATAATTCATACGTGGATATGAATCTTTTGTTTTGGCAGTTAATTTCTGTGGTAGTAAGAGAAACTGCATTCGATATATTCCAAGTTATTGACTGTTGAAACAGAAATTCTTCCACACATCGATGGTTTTAGATGCTATCAGAAATTAACAGTTTAATAACACAAGGTAAAAAGAAAATGTTGAATCTGCTTGGTATAAGCTTTAGTATATTAATTCAACGGACTTTTTATCAGATAGTCTTTCCAACAGAAAAAAATCCTGCCACGTATAAGCAATATAGGGGCTGCTCATACAGAAATTATTTTCATATACTTGTCTTTAACATACATTAGCTTTCTCCATGAACATCTCTTTATTGCAGCAGACAGACATCCTTTCAGCCGTACTCAAAATTTATAAAATATAGTTTTAATCAAGATCAACCTTCCATAACTACAGGAAGAATATGAATGAGTGTGGTGGGTTAAACTTGACTGACTGCCAGATGCTCACCTAGCCATTCTGTCACTCCCACTCCTCAGCATGAGTGGAGGAGAAAAAAAAGGTGAAAAACGTCATGGGTTGGGATAAGGACAGGGAAATCACTCACAAATTAGTGTCACTGGCAAAACAAACTTGAGTTGGAGGAAATGAATTTAATTTATTGTCAGTTAAAAATAGAGTAGGATAGTGAGAAACAAAGACAAAATTAAAACCACCTACTCCCAACCCCCCTTTCGGTCCAAATTCAACTTCATTCCTAACCTCCTACTCCTGAGCAGTGCAGGTGGGTGTGGAATGGAGGTTGTAGGTAGTTCACAGCCCTTCATCTCTGCTGCTCGTTCCTCCTCATACTCTTCCCCTTCTCCACCATGAAGTCCCTACCTATGGGATACAGTCCTTCACAAACTTTTCTGAAGTAGATCCGTGCCACAGGCTGCAGTGCTTCACAAACTGGTCCAACAGGGATTCTTTCCATGGTGTAAGCATGTAAGCAGAGGTCTCCCATGGAGCCACAGCTCCTGCCTGAAAACCTTCTCCTGTTTTAGGTCCTCCATGGTCTGCAGGAGACAGCTTACCTCTCTGTGGTCTTCTTCATAAGTTGCAGGAAATCTCTACTCCAACATCTGGAACATCTGCTCCCCTCCTTCTTCACTGACCTTGCTGTCTGCACGGCTGTTTCTCTCCCATTCTTCTTATTCCTCTGCTACACTGTATTTTTTACACTTTCTTAAATATGTTATCACAGGGGGGTTCACAGCTATGTTCACTTGTGGGTCCATATTGGAGCTGGCTGGAACCAGTTGTTTCCAGCATGGGACAGTCCCTGCCCTTCTCTCACAGAGACCGCTCCTGCAGCACAACTCACTACCAAAACCTTGCCATGTCAACCCAATACAATGAATTTAAGAAGTGAGCCATTTGACTGAAACCTGTGTGACCTTCTACAAGCTTTTCCATACTGCAAGCTTAGAGCTTTAATGTAAAGCATCAGCAAAACTGGCAGTAGCAACAGGAGCATCCAGTTTTTCTGTGAAGATTGTCTAAGACTCTACTAGTAAAATCAAAATTATTATTCTAAAAATATTTCCTTAATCTCTTTTCTTTAGAAAGAAAAATATAACGCAAGACATGACAAAACGATGTAAATTGCTTTTATTGCATTAGCTAGCAGCGTGCATCACATCTTATAGGCTTTTACTCCCCTTGAAGCAATACAAAAAGTGTGGAAAACTCATTGTCAAAAAAAGACAAAATCAGAACTGTAAATAAAAATATCTGAGCTACGAATAAAGAATGAAAGCCCGTCTTGCACATCACACAATGGATATAAAAGAATCACCCACTTAATACAAATATAAATACTTCTTTAATAATAGAGTGTTCAGCATCTTTGGGAACACTTTGGAGTAGCTGTTTAAAGATAAAGGGTTATAAAGAAGGATGTTTTGTCAGATTTCTCAGGAGCACAGGTACACAACCAATATTTATCTGAATACTAAAGAAATTCTCAAAACTGTTGCTTACATTTCTGCTTTCCTTTGGTAATTCACAGTCTTGATATTGTCCCTAGAGAACAAATAACTTACCCAAGGTAATTTCAATACAATCTATATGAATGTAAGTGCACCATTCCTTGCTACAACAAATATTGGTATGTGTAAGGTCATATTGTTGTAAAACAACTTATGTATGAAGAATGACCTATTGAATTTACAGAAATGAGGCTTTTGTCCAGTTTTCCAGTCCCTTGTATCAGCCAAATGATTGTAATAAATTTAACAGTCATTTACTTTAGATTAACAAGAAGCAGGAACACGAAGTTTTCATCAGAAACTTGTATCTACTCTAGTTTTGAGGTGCTTTGAGAGCAAAAAGTCCATTACTTGCTGAAGCATCAAATTCTGTGTTTGTTTTTCAGTCTGATTTTAAGTCAGTGAGAATAAAGACTGACTTCTACGTTGCACTTTTAGTTGCAAAAATGACGTTACTCTATGAAATTTTAAAAATACTCTGGAAATTTCCCTCTAAAAATCCACCAGACATAGAATCCTGCCTTGTCTTTCTTGAAGAGTGAAAATTCGGGGTACAGTATCTGAAAGTGATGTTAAACAAATATTTGGGTAATATTGGACAATAAGAACCATATCAGCAGACAATTTTCTGGGATATACAGATATAAAACCACTTCTGTATACTTAGTGAAACTTCCTGGATTCTACCTGTGCAGGTCTCATTAGCCAGGTGTCTGCCTGTAACAGATGGTGGGAGATAATTTCACATTCAGCTTCCGATGCTATGCTTCTCATGCAAGCATCAAATGGAGTAGAGAATCACACTCAAACGATGGGAGAAAAAAGTTATTGTTGAAGCTGTCGTCAAACTAAACAAAATCACAACAAAGAGTATGAAGTGAAAAATCTGTGTTGCATATAGTTGCATCTAACAGAAAATTGGCGGTAGACATGGAAGCAAAGAGATGATAATTATGACATATTTCACCGGTTTATACTCAGTTGCAGCTACATTTTTTTTTCCTCTTTTTGCTTTATAATTCTTCCTTGACAAAGAGATAAAATGGAAGAGAGGATAAGAAAGGAAGAGAGAATACATGTATTTCTACTGTATTTCTTGCATTTTTTAATTTTTAATTTCTCTTCCTTCACTTCTGGCGGTTTGGTTTAGATATTCAGCTGGTGATATGACCGAGTTTCATTAAGGTCAGGTCAACAACACCTTACGCCAGCCTTGAGTCTGCCATGTCATATGGTACGTCATGTAAAACATCCCAGCCTAATATATTAATTTCTTTCTCCATTTTAGCGATTGTATGGGATTGAGCAAACCAAGCAGTTGTACTCTCTCTCCTGCTCCTCACCTGAAAGAAATGTGGGGGTTTTTAATACTTCATAAAAATACATTATTTCAAAGAAAAAATATCTGATACCAGAGAAATCAAGGAGAAAATGTAAAAAAAATCCTTCCTGAAAATATTTTCAATGGTGAAATTAACAATGAACGAGCATGACTGCATTTCTCACAACACACTTTAATGTTTGTTGGTTTTCCAAAGGAATAATAAAGTTTGTGTATTTGATATGAATCTAAATGTGATGCCTTTGTCAATGAACTGCATAGGTAATAAGCTCACTTGGCCAATTATGTCTTGGGAAAGGCTATGTGACATGTAATAAGGTCAAGTATTATTTCTAAAGCAGACATTATTTTAAAGGATTGTAGGATTTACTCAGCTATTCTCCCTATCAGCAGAATCTATTTCAATGGTAGGAGCTTCACTGCAAGGAGCTTGGCAGTATGAAAGCAAACAACTCAAAGAATCCTGTCTTTTAAATCTGTGCAAGATGTAATTCTTATATGTTATCGTATAAAATGGTGGAAGAGTCTCCTGTGAAAGCTAAGTGATTTATTACGTTGATATGGAGCACAGGTGAACATATTTCTTCCTTTTTCACTGATACCATTAAGAAGTATTGCTTCATTTATCTTATATATTCTACCTTCATTTATCTTATATATTTTACCTTCAACACTGGTTAGCAGGCTGCAATACCAACTTTTAAAAGAAACTTTTGATGCTCAAATAATGAGATTCCTTTGTACAAAATACACTTCAGGAGACGTTGGAATGTCCTTCTTTTCACTCCTTCTGTAGGGAGAATACTAAAAATAAATTAGTACATAATTTTGAAAGGAAAAAACATTAAGCCTCGTCTTACTAACTGTCCTCTCTCTTTATGTGTAAACAAACTTAAAATGTTTAGTTAGTAAGCATGTGATAGTAGATGAATATACTTCATACTTCAATGTCTGTGCCATTGGATGATGAATTACATTAGTTCTTGACTCATGTGGTGAACAAATCAAACAGAGGATTAGTAATACAATCAAACCACGGGGAAAAATAGTATAAAAAACATCAAAACGAGAGATAACAAGGTACAGTTCAGGAAAGTATCCTGAACAAATGTATTTTTAAATATGAGAAAGTAAATCATTCTCCACTTGCCTCTCCTACTATGTCAAGAGCTGCAGCCAAGATCCTCAGGGCAAAACTTTAAAACTCAGCAGAGATTGGGTTACATAAGACAAGTGTTTACCAGGCTGGAAGACATTCTCTGTGCAAATTGCTATGAATGGGTTTCAGTTAAGTTTCACTAGTAGCATAGATGGAAGACATATAGAGCTAAGAAATCCAAGGGGAAAATAACCAAGAAAATATATATTACCTAATGCAAAATGTAGTCACTCAAAATAAATTATAAGATCTACCTTCTTTTTCTATTTTTCTCACTGGACTCACTGCAAGCTATGCAAATTAATTAAAATGTAATTCTTTCTACTATTGAAGACAAAGCTGAAAAGCCAAAGATGTTTTTCCAATCAAAAAAATGTTTCTCCAGCCATCTTTCTGTGTTGCTTACTGCAAGTATGAGTGAACACTGGTATAGGCTTCCCAGAGAAGTTGTGGAGTCTCCATCCTTGGAGCTATTCAAAAGCCATCTCGACATAGCCTTTGGCAACCAGCTCTGGGTGGACCTACTTGAGCAGGAGGGTTGGACCAGATGACCATCAGAGGTCCCTTCCAACCTCAGCCATTCCGTGATTTTGCAGTTCTGTGATTTTTGCCCACTCTCCCTTGATTTCTGAGCTTTCCCAATTTTCAAGACACAATTTTTAGTAAATCTTTTACGTATCTTGTGGATTTAATCTTTTAATATCTTGTCCAGGACAACTGAGATATCTTTTCTCTGGCAGCTTTATTAGCTGAGACTAGCCATAGCTCTTCTCTGCCATTTTTTAAACTGAGCTCAGGATGCCACCTCCAAAGAACACTTCCATCATGACTTAAAATAATGGGACATCTCTACCTAGATGAAGATCATCGTTAGCTCCTTTGTCTGGTCAGTCTAATTTTCTTTGTCTTTTAAAGCTTACCCTTCTAAAATATCAAAGCAACTCAAACACATGGAGGTTTCTTGTTTGTTTGTTTTTATAATCAGCTTGCCTATATCATCCTTGTCAATCACGAAAAAATCTAAAATATAATCACTGACATTGATTCATTGATAACGTCCTGCAGTGAAGCACTAGCTTTGATCTAGAATGACTGTTTTAAGTACTGTGCCTAGCTCCTCAAGTTTGGCTCAAATACATCTCTATTTTGACTGCTGCCTTTGGCAGAGGCATCTAGTTCTCTGAGAGCCAGCTCTTTTAAGTCTCTCAGCTTCTGAAAAGGTCCAACAGTGCATCTAGATTCCTAGATCTGCCTGTCGCCTAACTAAGTGTGTGTTAGTGTGATCCTGCTTTCTCCAGAATGGAACTGACAGAAAAGGAAGTTGGGTCAGTGTAGCAAGATGACACTATGGGGTGCGTCTAGGAATCTCTGAACATTTCTACAGACAAACAAAGACATTTAATTTATTGCTTTGCATGGATGGTGGAGGGAGTACCTAAGAAATACTAAATACTTCCACCCACATAGGACCAAAATTAGTTAACCCTTTTTTTAATGATCACTAACTAAATAGACCTGACTGGGATTTTGTTTTCTTCCACTAGCTGATTGTTAACATACTTGGTAAGGGAGCGCTACATTCTAGACCTGCCGTACCTTGACTTGACTTATACAAACGTGTTCAGTTTCTCTTTCTGGAGTTGGACTCTTCTATGAAAACTGGCTATATTTTATATGAGATCACCAATAACCCAGTAAGAACTCTGTGAACAACAACCAGCATTCCATTTTACATCCTGTAGCCTATTAGGGCTTATATCACCAAGCTACAGCAGAAGTGGAGAATATTTCTACCCAGAATGCACCGTAACACTGTGGTTTCAGTTCTCTGTTAGGATGTTGAAAGTATTTTTCAATATCACTTCAAGTTAAGGGAAGACCCAAACCAGCCTTCATACTCCCTGAATGGCTGTCATAGTTTCACAGGAACCCAGGACTCTTCTGGTAGCAATAAATGTTGGAGATTAGTGTTAAAGGTAGGCACCAATTCACTGACAAATTTGAACATTAAATACCAAAATATTGTCCCTGGGACCCCAAGAGATAAGAGTTGACAGGAATCCCAGGCCTGTCCCACTGTCGCTGAGCAAGTGAGCAGGGCAGGCTGGGGAGAGGGGAAGCCTAAACACCAGATCATCTCTTAAATTTATAGTGATGAGCTAGACCCTGAGGTCAAGCTGGGAACATGGGTCAAGATCTGACCTGGTGAGGGTGACCAGCTATAAAGACAACACTGGCATTGCCAGGCAGGGCTGTGGGGGTAGGAACAGACTATTTCTGAAGTCCATCATTGTTTTTAATTGAAGATTTTTCTCCTAGAATCATATGAGGTGATTCTTCAGTTATAATTAACTTCCTTTACTGATGAAGTATCTAGACTGAGGTACTATCTGCAGCTTCTACATACAATTCATTTCAGTATCTGTATCATGCTCTATACTTAATCTATGTTACTACCGTAGTTGTCTCCATCTTCACTTACAGAAAAGCAAGCAAAACTCCACCAAAATCAGCACTTCATCTTCAAAATGCTATCTGCTTATATTTGCTTCCTTTGCTAATGGCTCTCCCTTGCTTCCTAGGCTCTGGGGATCACAGATCACGTGTCTCTCCCCCACCATTAGGCTTAGATTTTATCCAAGGAGAGAAGCAAACCCCAAGGCACTCAGGAACATGTTCTCAGGAACATGAAAGATCAATACATAGAAAAAGATCTACAGACTTCTTAGGTATTGAGATATATATACATATTAGCGGGTGGAAGAAAAATAAGAGCTTATGGCTAAATGGTCTACAGTCTCTTTGCTTTACAGTTCAGTGTGCACAGGTATGCTTCTGGTTACACAGCCTGTCTAACCTAATGGTGTTGGTCAAAGCCATTCTCAGTACGGTTCAGTCTTCCCTTGCTGCAAATCAAGGAAGGCCACTGGACAAGAGACACAGTTTTGTTGATACCTCAGCCTGAGATGCAGACATGAAGTCAAGGAATTCTCATTGACTTTCCATAAGTGTTTAGTAGCATAAGGAACTCAGCTGAGCAGGAGCAGAGTTTCAGAATCTGATTGTCTATGTTCACTGTACTTGCAATAAAAAAGAAGAAAATACCACAGAATTAGTCCATTACAGGCTTTCAAATTCTAGTTAAACAAGTGTTCCTCTTAATTGAGGAAAGAATTCTGTAGTGACTTCTAAATGTCATCCATTAAGGAGCTTTTATTTATTAATGAAGCACATCTTGTTTACTAGATTGGTCTTCCATATACAATATATTTTAAAAGTAGACATTGTCACACCATGACAATGAATTCAAGTGTTTGAAGGAGAAATAACATTAATTTCCCAAATCTCAACTACAAAATTTAGAACTAAATATAGACCAGAAAATATCTATTGAAAAATCAATTAAAAGAAATCTGGCATTTCTTTATTACAGATAAAACTAAGGAGAGCAGTGGTATAAAATACGGTTGAAATGTGCCCTACAACATGAATTTAATGCAGATCTGGGACTACATAGATAAATAACCTCTACACTGCCATTATTGAGGAGCTGTGCCTGTGCTACAGCTGACTGCAGGGTTGTGTGTTTGTCTGTGTAAAAGAGAGCTAGGAAAACAGTATTAAAAATATGCATCATCTATTAGTTGTTTAAATCTATAGATGCTGAAAATACATTCTAACTCCACATTTCAAAGCAATTAATTGCACTTATTACTTCTGAATCACTCAAAGTTTGCTAAGGGCTTTAATTCAGATGGTATTTAAGCCCATTTCTTTTCTGATGACTGTACAATATTTCTCCTGACCAATTTAAAGTCTTAAGTAACACAAAGTTAAGTAATTCCCAAAGTTATTTCTAGTGATATTGTGGAATTATGTGTGAATAAACAAAAAGTCAGAGGAAATGTTCTCAGAAATAGGTCAGGATAAAGATATACATTTTCTGAAACTGGATATTTGTGTAAATGTACATTTTATATACACTTTCAAAACTGAGTTTTCTTGAGATGTACATACAGTCTTCTTGTCTAATTCCACATATCCTCCTAGATAATATAAAGAAGAATCTTTCCTGATTTATTATAGTTTTCTTTTTCTATAAATGATGTTCTCTTTTGGATTCTTCGGGGAAATTGTTGAAAAAGTTTGAAAAGACTGAGCATCAAGGGGGTGCATGCTATGCAAGGATCCTTCTGAGCAGACACAGAAAGCAGAATATATGCAGGCATATCATATCGCATTTATGTTCTAATACTTGCATATCGAGCTTTAAGCTTTTGGGGATTCTAGGGCTGCAGTATTTTTTCTGTTGATCACATACTGTAGGAAATTAATGTAGTAAAACTTAGTGACTGTAAGGAAGGGAAAGCAATACTGATGTTAAACAAAACTCAGTTTAGTCACCTAATACCATTTTTCATGGAATTCATTCACTTACATTCTCACACTCAGTTATGCTGACAAGCATCGTGATATATAGATATGTGGAATCATAGAATATCTCAAGGTGAAAGAGACTCACAGGTATCTTCTAGTCCAACTTCCTACTCCTTGCAGGACTACCCAACACTAAATCATATGACTAAGAACATCATCCTGATGCTCCTTAAACTCTGATAGGCTTGATGCTGCGACAACTCTCCCAAGGAGCCTGTTCCCGTAACTGACAACCCCTCAGTGAAGAATCTTTTTCTTATGTCCAATCTGAACTTCTGATGCAGCTTAATTCCATTTCCTCGTGTTCTAAAGCTGGTCTCCAGAGGGGCTCAGCACCTCCGCTGTCCGCCTTAAGGAAGTTGTACACTGCAGTGAAGACACTCTTCAGCCTCTCTTCTCTGAGCTGAAGAAGACAATTGATTTCAGTCACTCCTCGAAGGTCTTACCCTCAGGAGATTTCACCACTTGGGTTGCCCTCCTCTGGACACACTCTAATAGTGAAAGTGGGGCTGCACCAGTGCAGTATAGAGTGGGACAATCATCTCTCAACCAGCTAGCTATGCTGTGCTTAATGCAACCCAGGACCTGGTTGCCCCTTTTGGCTGGCAGGGCACACACAGTTGAGCCATATTCTCCCTTGTCTCTCAGGTAGTCTGACTGGGGTTACTTGTATATGACACAAAGGAAAAGGGGAACCAGCAATCAAGTTCTCAGTATGTCCTGGGTTTCTCTTGGTCAACAACAACTAAGTGGCATTTGGAGAGGTTTTTTTTGTAACCTGCAGATATGAAAATACTTAAAACATTCATATTTAATATTTATTTTGAAAATAGGGATGTGTTCATATTCTAGGTAGTTTCAAAATGTACAACATCTTCTATGTCGAACTTATGTAAGGACAAACCGTAAGACTGGAATATTACCCTGAAGCCCTCTAGTGCAAAATTCAAAATAAGCTGCTGCATTTGATTTATCCACATAAAAGACAGTATTCCCACCACTCACCTTTCCCTTAATTGTCTTCAGAAAATGCAATAACAGTTCTGTTTATTACCTTACCACATTTCTGACAATTAAGAAAAACACAAAAGAGACATCTTTTATCAGTTCTGTAGAGGATCATAAGGTAGAATAACCAGATATGTATTACCACAGACAAATCAGAAACTCTGACAGAGACTTCCAAAAGAGTAAGTGGGATGAATATTAGGCCTGATCTTTTCTGAGCTTTACACACAACTTCTAGGTTGCTTCACCTGCTGTCCTAAAATCTTAGGACACAATAATTTTTTTACATTATTCCTACACTGAGGCCGATTCATAAGTTTGCCTTCGGTACGATTGTTCTCTGGGACAGAGAGCAGATTGCTCAAAGTTAATCACATAACTGAAAGCTTTACTGAATCTGAGCTCTAGGCATATTGCTCTTTCACATCAGAAATTGCATGGATTTAACTTTATTTTCCACTCAGAAAAATTCTGCTTCGTTTTCATGGGATTTCAAATAGGTAATTGTTAGTAGAACAGTAAAGCTGCTACTGCCTATTGCAACTGTTTCCAACTTCTGCAATACATGAACATGAGTAACAACTATTTTTTTCTGCCAAATGTGAGTGGAAAACATAAAATAAATAAATAGTAATACAAAAAAATAAAACCCATTCTTCATTATGAAAAACAGTCTGCACATTTATAGAGTTAAATCTCTCACTGTCAAAACTTAAGATATTGGCTCACTTGTAAATGTGGCAGATCTCCAGAAGTTAACATGCTCTTTGGAGGTGAACCTTTCAAGCCAAGCTCCTTGATATTGATTGTGATGTTATCTCGTCAGCATGAACATCCAATATCCAACTCTAGGCAATATTTCTCATTAAGCTGCATAAGCTATGGACAGCATAAACTTAAACAAATGTGCAACGTCAGAGGACAGGCAAAGTGCAGCACCTAGTTTTAATAAACTGAAAACGATCCATCTGACAATCTCTTCTAATTTTACCTCTGATTCAGTTTACACTTTATTCCATCCAGCATCACTTTTAATCATTACTCTACCTTCTGCTTTTGTAATCTTTTATTTTTCTTTTCCCAGGTGAGTGGCTTCATAGAGTGCTTGATACTGTTTCACTGGTTTCAGCAGTTATAACCTCATTGATAGCAATGGTCCAGTATCAAGTTCATCTCTAGTAAAGCAAAATTTTTATTATGACTGCTCTAAACTCTTGAGAGTTGAATACTCTTCTCTAGCTGCATATTTCATGTATTAATTTGCCACTAAACTCACAGATTTTAAAGCATGAAGAAATCAGCACAATCTGCTAGTCCACTGTCTTGCATAGCGTAGAGCACACAATTCCACCTCATTCTTATGATGCATTCACTATTTTCAGCTATACCACATCTTTTCAAAAGTCATGTTTGTTTGAATGAATGACATCTAATAAGGCAGAACCTACTGTGACCTTTGATAAATTGTTCCAAAGGCTCATTAAACCACAAAACAGTTCAATTTCAATTTTCAGTATGTTTCGTTTATGATAAAGCCACCTCTTAAACTTCTCTCATATAAACCAAAAAGCATTCTGTTAAGGCACACTGTCAAGCCTTGAATACTTTCATATCTATTTTTTCTGAAGATGTTTCAATCTATCATTTTTGCTCTAAAGTGCTTCACACAGTCAGTGTTCAGGTAATGACCTCACTAATGTAATGTACTGTGGTTATATAATCTACTCTTCCTACTCAATAGTCTTTTCCTTATTGTTACTCAATAGTCTCAAGCTATTGCTTGCCATGGGAAGTTCAAAGTGCTTTCTGATTACTCACTTTTCACAAATATTTGTGTTTTGCAACAAATTGTGGTTGCTTGCTTAGTTGGTTTTAGATATAACTGTCTTAAAGGGCAAATGAGTTTGGCTGCTGAGTAAAATAAATCTGTCTGTATGACAGCCAATATTTGTATTATCCATTGATTTCGCTCATAATGACTTTGTATTTTCTTCTACAGACCTTCCAGCTACTTGAATGTCACAGTTTAGGGTCAGGGTAGCCCACTAGACCTGTAAGAGATGCTCTCTGTTAAACCTCTTTCCTCCCCAAAGGGGAAGAGAAAAAGAATGAGTGAGAGGACTTATCCATTAGAAAAGAAAATTAGAACAGCTTTAATGGAAATTAATAATAATAAAATGGAATATATACAAATATATATATAACCAATATTGAACCCAAATCGCCCTGATGGCAAGTATGTCACTGTCACCACTGATGCTGTAGAGCAGGCACCAGGAAAGTCCCAGACAGGGCCCAGCGACAGATGGGAACTGTGCTCAGGAGTTGGATTCTGGTACTGGATTCAGGAACACTCAGATCAGGATCAAAGGCAGAATGGTCAGAGTTCCCCTTGGATTCCAACCATTGAAGAAACAAGGAAGAATCCAGACAAGGGCCCAGCACAAGAGCCCCTGAGCTGAGGGCAACCGAGCAAGGACCTCCAGCAGCCAGATACGGCATCTATGGGTTGGAATACCTCCTTGGTCAGTTTAAGGGCACCCATCTGTCTGCTTCTCCCTGCAGGTGCGGCCTTTCACTTTCTGCACTCCCCAGTGTGGTACACAGCATCTGGCAGTGGCCTTGGTCTGCAAACCAATCCCTCATACTAACTATAAACACTGAGCGTTATCACAGCTAGAAGCAGGCACTGTCTGTGAAAACAGGTTGCTAATTTCAGAAAGTGCAGTTAGTTAAAGGAACTTAGTTGAAAAGTAAAATCACTGAACAGAATTGTTCTAACTCAAACCAGGACATTGACTAATGTCTCAGAAATTTCTGAAACTATGCAAGGTTTTACATAGTTTGTTCTTGTGCATAGTTTATTCTTTTAGTTTAATTAATAAATACAGAAAAAAAATATTCTACTAACATATCTTCTTACAGAACCATCTCCAACTTCCTTTAATAGGACTCCAACTAGAAAGCAAACAAAAGCAGAGATACTGTGGAAACAGTTAAGAGACAAAAAGACCACATGCAGATGTTGTGATTATGCTGTCATTTTTTAGTATCTTGGATTCAGTTTCTGTGTTCAAATGGAGTCTATACATTTCAAAAATTTATTGTCTTTGGAATTTTGTATGTAACTTTGGTAATAAAGACACCAGATTGTACCTTGCAGAAAGCAGGACCTTATCCATTTTGCTTATTAGTTCTGAGGTGTTAAATAGAACCAAATTTCAGTAATCATGTGAATTCCTTGTGGTGGGTTAATCTGCCTTTTCAAAAAACACTAGATTAGGCATTCAATCATGGTTTACCTAAGATAGTCAGAGTCATAGGATTATTTTCAAAACCTTGGCTTAATTCCCCAAAGCCTAGAAGACTATATTCAGTACATATGTATAAAGTGAGCATGTTTCTGTGACTGTAAGAGAGATGAAAGAAAAACAGAATGTATAGAAATTTAGATAAATTGGAAATAGGAAGAAAAAATGAGTAGAAGCAAAATGATAGAAGGGAAAAACTCTAGCAAATAGAGAAGTATATTATAGCATTAGGAATGAAGGAATATCTCTATGGTTTTTTGAAAAAAGCTAGACATTACAGTTGCATGAAATCTAAATTGTAAAAGGCTTTCCACTGTAATAAGAAGTAACAAGGTTGCTATATAACAGTATGATAGATGTTCTTAAATCATCAGGTCCAGATAATTTTACCTCCAAGTGTTGTAAAGAGTCAGTTAGGGAGATCTCTTGATCATCAGTCATGATTTTCAATAAGTCTTGGAACACTGGAGCATTTCCAAAGGGCTGGAATGAAGCTAATGTTATGCCAATATTTTAGAAGTATAAATGGGGCATCTAATTATAGGCTTGTCATCCTGACATTGATCCCAGACAAATTATGGAACAAGAGATATGGGATTTGATGAATAACCTATTAAAAGAGGATAATATAATTAATAGCAATCAGCATGGGTTTATAAGCAAGACATACTTTTGAACTTGCTTATAATCTGACCAGAAAAAGCTATCATTGGGCTGATAAGGATGATGCTGATGATTTTATTTTACTTCTATATGTCATTTAGTTTCATACTGAATATACTGATTAACAAAGAAGAAATTGCAAACACCAAAATTATACATATTAAACTGAATAAAAGCTTCTAACATGCAGTTTTTAATATACAACTGTATTTAAAGGACCATCAGTGAATATGTGTTTTTCTAATAAATTGCCAGAGGAAGTATATTTTGCCTTATTTGCAGTCACAGTAAAACACAGCATTATTACCAAAAAAAAAATAAATAAATAATTGTGGTTAACACAGCAACAGAGGAAGCAGTAAATGAGGAGAAGGAAAGGTTGCTGACAAGCAGTTGGCATCCACCAGACATTAAGGATACAAGAATTAATTTTATTAAAGAAAATGATGTATCTAGGGACAACAGTGTAAAGAACACTTAGGAAATGGAAACTCTATCCTGAGAATTAAAACTCTAAAACCTTGGGGATGACAAGAATAACATAGTACAATGGGAAAAGCCTAATGTAATCCTGACCTATGCAGTTATCAGGCTATCTTTTTTAGGTTATAATGTCTGTCTCTGCACTCTTCAATTAAAGGACACTGATATATTTAAAAAAAAAAAAAAAAAAGGAAAGAAAAAAAAAGTATAGAGAAACATTACAAAATTATTAAAACATAATAAATCTTAAAGTACTACTTTAAATTTTCTCATGCAGCAGTTTCTTTCACCTCTTTTTAGCATAGAAAGCATAGCAACAGTGCTGGTAGGAAGAAACCAATGTTCATGACTATCCCCAAGGAGCGCACTCTGCTTAAAAATTACAAAAGAAGGTGAAGGATTGATTTGACCATAAGCTGTTAGTACTTACATTCAGAACAGAAATACGGCTGTAAAAAAAATACGATAACCAGAATACATTCACCAGAGAATGAGACTTCATTTGTTTTTTTCCCTCAAAATCAGACACTAATTCTAACAGAAAGTGTAGTTAAATCATTAGCTGTTTGACTGCAATCATTTCCCCTACTAATTGACTTCCATGAGTCAGCAATGATACACTATTCTCACAGACTTTGCTCTTTCTGTGTACTGTCCTTCACGGGTCCTATTGACTTCAACAGCATTTTTGAGATTTATTGTTGATTATCCATTCACAAAACAATTCTAACTGAAATGAAACTATTTTCCAAAAATTAGTTCAAAGAAGAATCAATTCATGGAAAAGTCTTGACTTGTGTTACATGAGATGTCAAATGAAATTAAGACCTCACATCACATAATTTGTCAGCCTTCTGAAACAATGACCTCCGATTAGACTGAAAGATCTCTAACTTTCGTTGTAGCATGCCAGTTCTGACAGACAAAGAAATGGCTTTGAAGAAAGTAAGAAGTCAGGTAGAAAGTTTGCAGATTTGCAAGATACCAGCAGTCTAATTTTGCTGGTATCCTCAAGCTAGGTAATTTGCCCGAAACTGCACAAGACAGCGTTCTGTATCTGTTGGCCTGGGCACTCAGAGAAGTAAGAGAATGCAGAGAGTTCTCTTACGTTTCTGCACAGTTAGAAATGTACTTTCAAATTCTCTAGTATATCCCCATCCAATGAACTTGTATAGCAATAGACAGGGAATAGATGGAATTCCATGAATTCCCCTTGTTACCATCTTACTAAAACTGGAAAAAAACAAACAACAAACCACAAAAATTCTACAGAATAATCTGTAGGCAGCAGCAAAAGAAGTAGCAGAGAATGTTTCTTTGAGCAGCAGAAAGCAAGACTGAAATGTGTAAAGTCATAGTTTGCTTCTCACTTTAGCTGGTTTTCATTCAGCCTGTGAGAAAAAATTGCCTTTCTTTGGAACAGAACACAGGAATGATTTATATCCCAAATGTTTGGTTTGATTTCTAGAGAATACGACATATTTCTGTATTTTGAGAAAGAGTGAATATGTGTACTATTTTTTTAAGAGTAGAAAGTCAGGCTTTGAAAAACTTTAGTTTCACCTGGCTGTTTATACAGCAACCGATTTTGAATTTCTGCTGCTTCTCTAAGACTTCAGGTGTTCTAGTCTACACCAAAATGCACTTTTTTTTGACAACATTCTGAGCCCAGTCTAAGGAACATCTGTGAACAAAATCGAGATATTATAACCATAGGATTTTCCTTCACTGGATGTTGCCCATATCACTTTCCACCAAATTCAGCGTGATACTAACTAAAGCTCTCAAGTAGCAATGTCAAGGAGAGACTTGATTCTATAATGCTGACTAATTCAGAACTCTTCTGCATAGCAGACAAGAGCAGTTGAAGAAATTGCTGCTCTTTTTTTCACTGCCGAGTGTTCATCTGCTGTCCTTTGATAGTGAAAACAATAGCAATCTAACATCCAAAAGGAGGAAATCTTGAAAAATTAAGATATTTTGAAAACCAAGCTTAGTACAAAATTTTGACATGACTTTGTAGTTCCAATGCTACTATATGATACCAACAGTTTAAAGCAAAGTGAAGTCCATGGAAATATCTAGAGGCTTTCCCTGTAAGGAATGCTATTTTTGAAAGAGAGTAAATAATAAAAGTGTTGTTTTATGAAATACTGCATAAAACTCCTATAATTCTGCTGTTGAAATCTGGTAGAGCAGTTTTTCCCTGAAGTGCAGAAACACACGTAAGAATACAACTTTTCAAAGATGCAATACAGGAATTAAATTTTCACTGGAGAATGAATTTACAACAAACTAAAAATGCTTTGTCCTACTATTAACTGATTGACAAAAAGCAGCAAAATCACTGTATATATAACAAATTACCTTGTTCCTAGGTATCTCGCGGACACATCCTGTCAAGATACTGGAGTGTGAAATTAGCGAGGCACTAATGCAATATACAGGCATTGTGAATATGATTATACTTGAGAGATAATCCTAGTAATGGTAACTTAAAGCTCACACTAGAACAATTATTCATTGATGTCATGTGATAAGGGTAACAATTTTAATGCTAAAGGTCTCTATTTTGATCCCTCCAGGTTAACAGCATCTGTATGAATACAGACAATGTAGCCATCCACTAGTATGGAAACAGTTTATTTACTGGGGAGACGGCTGAGGCTGGGATGGGATCTTTTTATTATTATTATTATTTTATTTTAAATACAAACCTTATCACATTTCTGTGCGGTGAATGTATAAAGGAATTTCAGTGTGGCACAGAGACAGAGTACTAAGCCATGAAATAAATTTAAAGAATAGAATAGATTGGAATAGAATAGATTAGAATAGTTCAATTGGAAGGGACCTACCATGATCACCTGATATGTTGACTGCAAAATCATAAGACGGGTCAATATTATGCATGCTCTAAAATGAAGCAGTAAAAATGATGAAATGGGAGAAAACATCTAAGGCTAAGGTTAGGTACTGATCACAAAGTATCTGTCTGAATATCTAGGCTCAGCTGCTTATGACCATGGACAGATTATGCTCATATTTCAATTCGAGGAAATATCGATGGTGATTAGTAGTAACCCAAACCAGAGGGATTTCTTACAGCAAGATCTTCAGTTAAGTTTCTTTTTCTTTTTTAAGGGGATCATTCTGAAAGGTGTGGGTTCTCCACCATGGTAGCAAGAGCACAGCAAGTCTACCTAGTGAAGTTATCTTATCAGGCTAGAAAAAATAACCTATCTATAGCTGTCCTTGGAGGATTGCACCATGTGCCAAGCTTTTGGCTTAAACTGAATTCCTCTATGTTTAGGAAACAATATTAATCATCTCCATCCTGGCATGCCGCGGTTGCCAGGACAGCCTCTTCTTCCTGTGTCCTTGCTAGCAGGTGTCCAGAAACAGGAAGAATAAGGTCTGTGAGAAGGCTGAAATACTAGATGGATAATGAGTAAGGTCTGGGTAGTTTAGGTCTGCCTGGTTGTTCTTCATGAACTGAAGGAGTTCCATTAACCACCAGTTGAAAACCTCTTTGTCTGTGGAAATATCATCTATAATGCTTGTCCATTTTATTGACCAGTTCATCAGAAGCTTAAATGAGAAGACAAAAAGATCTATCATATATAAGAGTTTTTTATTTTTTATTTTTTTCTTGATTACTTTGGAAAAGAGGTGAATTCTTTTTTTTTTTCTGTTTCACTAGTGTTATACACAAAGGAATGCAAGTAACAGTGTCTTGAATAAAGCTTATATGGACAAGAGAATAGGATGAATTGAGATGTAGATTGAAAAAACAACAGTCCAGATGTGAAGATATATCCTGAATTGTGCAAAAACATTTGGACCTTTACTACAAGCTCTAGTATATCTCTGATCTGCTTATACAAGAGTGTCTATTCAGTGTGGACTGACAGTTCCCTGTGTAGTTGAACATACTGTCAACCATTCCTAGATCTCCAGCAGACAGAGTCTGAGCTTTAAAAGCATCTCATTCTCTTGAAAGTTGTAAATTATGACATGACAAAAGCTCAGTATTTAAAGTTGTTTTTATATAGCCATCTGAGTGGAAATCATTTCTTGTTCTGTCACTGAAGCCGATTTGCACAGGGGTTCTCAAGTGCTGATGTTTGAAAGGAAAAAACAACCCCACATTTTTTTGAATGTAGGCTAGAGAATACCTTGTTCTTCAGACAATCACAATCATAAATACATAGAGGTGGTTGTCCTAGGCATCTCTAACTTTCTACGGCTTTGCAATGATGTCCTCAAGCAAGAATTCTTAATTTCATTTTTGAACATATTACTTACTGAATTATAAATCTAGAAACCCTGACAACTAGCCTGAAGTAAATTAATTTTAATATAATCTGAAAATTTTATTTGAATCTTATCTTCCTCCTTTGGCAGTATAATTACCAAGATAATTTGTGTGATTAGCTGGAAAACTCTTAATTCTAAACATACATGAAAATCCATGCTGGTTTATTTTCTTAAGTATTTCAAAATGAAACTGAACACTGTGCTTTCTAGCTGAACCTAAGATTAAGGAGGGAACAGATGGCTCAAGTATTTCTGTTGAGACAATAGCTTTTGTCTTTCCCCAACACCTCATGTGAGTGAAATCAGTTATAATCTCATTTCAACAACTGTTTTATCATTAGCCACTGTTTTGTAGATAATCAGTCCTTTTCAGCTTCCAGTGCGATGGAGACAATATTCATGGACACTGATACTTTCCTTTGAATGCCCTCATGCCTATAAAGTCCATAGCAGCAATTTCAGTTTTGCAAGATATGATACTTGTATCAAGAATCTGTCATTTTCATTAAAATTTTTCTTAATCTGAACTTTGAAAAAGCTGGCATTTCTCACAGACCCTCACTGAGTTTGCCCAAGCTCTCCTAGCACCTCAAGCTGACCAGAATGATTATTCATAATATTATTACATAAAATAAATATATACACTATCATAACCTCTTTGTTCTTGCCTTTCCTCACTTTTCAGTTCTTCTTGATTGAAGCAGGGTCGTCATGAGAAAACTGTGCTCTCTCTACTGCTTTTGTCTAGTCTGAGCCGAGTTCTAACCCTTTTCTGAAGCTGAATTGAGAAAATCTGTGTTTTCTGGGTTTGCAGTGACATATATCTCTGTTGCAGCCAAATAACAGTGAAGAGGGAGCCACACAAATGAGAGAGAGAGTTGTGATTCTCATAGGATATTAGAGAGCAGTAGCCCAGTATCACAGGGTGCATGAGGAAAGGGCATGGGAAAAGACTGGGCCTTGCAAGACGACTGCAAAGAGCAGTGGGGAAGGAGGATATAAGATAGTGAGCAGGGACCACTGTGACAAGGAATAATGTGAGATGTGTCTGGGATAAGAAGAAAGCAAAATGAGATTAGATGATAAAAAGCACAAACAATAAGAGAGAAACCTAATGGAGACAGAAAAACTTCAAGTGGCAGATGGAGCCTGTTCAGGAGAGATAGAGAAAGGACACTAAGAAGGAAATTTTAAAGAACATATGAATAAGTAGCAAATCAAAAGTCAAAAGAAGACTCCTGAAAGAATTTTTTTTCTATCAGAAATCCATTTTAGAACAGGAATAATACTGAAAAAACCCCACACAAAATACCACAAAAAAACCACCCCAACCAAACAAAAAAAGGACAGAACATTCATATGGACAAATGTAAAAAAAAAAAAATAAATTATCACCACTAGTAGCGTTTGTCTGCCAATTAGAAATACTTGTATAATAGCTGTACATAGGGATAGTGAAAAGTGCAATAGTTGCTATTTATAAAATATTACAGAGGAAAGGCAAATAAAGGGAAGCACTATTAATCTGAGCAATTAGTTCTTACCATTCTGTTTCAAAAAACAGGCAAAGATTCAGAGCCTTCATGACATATCATTGAAACCCACTCTCTTCACCTATGTAATAGCACAAACTAGAGATTACAGTTTACTCCATCTCCTACACTCAAACAGGTCCAGCTGATGGAACTGAAGGTCCCTCTCATCCAGTTGAAGACTTGGGCAGAAACACTAATAGTGTCATTTCCAATAGGAATTTTTTTGTTTCTCCAGCTTACTTTTAAAAGAATTAGAAAGTTGTATACAGAAATCCACTATCCATCTACAAAGGCAAAATTCAGATTTCCATCTTTGCTCACTGACTAGGCATAGGAGATACAATAATTTGGCACAGGCATTAAACAAGGCAGAAGCAGTGAAAGAAAATGTTTTCTGAAAAAAATACTTGTAGGTCAGGTGCTGGACTTGTCCTCAGGAGACCAGTATTCATTTCCTGATTCAATAACAGTTTTGTTATATAACATTGAGCAGATCTGTGTCTCTGCCTCCCATTTACAGAGTAAAGACAATGCTATTTAACAGCCTCTCTAACCACAACATCCCCAAACTGCTACGACTTGCCCAAACTTTTGATGATTGTATTTTCACAGCTTTGTCTGTACAGCCTTTCTTAGGAAGAGGCTGAAGCGTAGGAATAATCAGGCATTTCCTTTCCTACCAATAATTTTCTTCCCTTTTATCAGCTACCTGGCTGATTTTGTTCCTGTCCACCTATTTTCATTGTGTTGGCCCTTTATTGGCCTGATAGCCCACAGTCAAACTCCGACCATGTAACCAGTTGAAGGAGTCTTTCAGTTTATGTACCACCTTGTTAAATTTTTGCATCTACCAAGAACCTCACCATTTCTCCTTCTGTAAACAGGGATGTTGGCAAATCCATGTAGATGTATCATTAGAAACAATTTGGAACTGAACACAAAGCTAAAAGTTTGATAATAAAATCTGAACAAAATGCTATTTGGTGCTCTGCTGTCAGTTCACCTTCCCTTCACTCTGTCTCCACCCTCACACAGTCATTCATACGAAAACTGAGTTCTTGTTAATTGTGTATTACATCACGTGCCGAAACAACATGCCATATGAGAATATACTGTTTAAAAAAAGTTGCTAAAGCAACACAGGAAATTCCATCTCTACACTAAATTGTCCCAGTTTGTGCCTAATGCATTCTTTTGGGAAAAGTAATATTCCAGTGATGCTACAAATTTCACACAAATCTGGCTGTATTAGAGATTTTTTTTAAATAGACTCTTAAAACTGTTGCCTCAGACAGGCTTTTTTTTTGCTGCTATTTACCAATACTGGTAACATTCTCATTTGGCAGTATATTTCTTTATTTTTCCTAAGATTCACATTATAATTTTGCTCATAAAAATGTTTTGAAACTATAGTCACTTTAATAATTTAACAGTAATACTGTCTATGTAATGTTTGAAATGCATATTTTAAATGGTTTTTAGAATTTTTATATTGCAGGTTTTGATTATGGAGTTTTCTGAGGTAGCGAGATGAAATTTTTCCACTCAGATTATTTCATATTCATAAACGAATTCATATTGGTAGAAAAATTTTCATAGCAGGCTGAACTCACAACGTCACATAATTAGTGTTGGATTTTTTCCTTCCTTCAGCTGGATAAGCTCTCCAAAATTAACAAAGAAAGTTCAAATGCAATTCTTTTCATCTGTCTCTGACACATGGCTTTGTGTGAGAGGACTTTTATTAGATAAGTGCCTATCTTTCTCATGTACTTTCTCATGTAGGGCTCAGGTACGGTGAAGAGGACTCCATTCTAAATGTTTAGATTCAGAAACTGGAGCCAGAAATTGTGAGTCCATAGCAGTGGTTGCTTTTTTAAGTACTGTCTCCAAGATACTTCCTTGCTTACTTGAGGGCACAGATGGCGCCATCTATTGTCCAATAATCTAAAGAAATTAACAATTCACACAACGGAATTTTGTTTTATCTTCGTGTATATCAAATGCCTTGAGGAATCTGACTTCTGCTACCTGATCCAAATCAAATACAGGGAAATGTGGGGCTTCCTATTTAATTCAAAAGCATAACTATCAATCTACTGTTTTCAGGTGGCACAAAACATCTCTCTTCTGAACTGTTAGCCTTAATGTGCCATTTAAATATTTTTCTCAGAAACATAAAAGACTGTTTTGCCTGTTCCCAGAACATTGATGATAATTTCATACTACTAAGCTAAGGTATCAGTTTCTTCTTAGTAATTTGCTCCTTTACTCACTCTTTTGGAATGTCAACGTGGAAAAAAAAAATAAAATCAGAGGATACATTGTTATGTACATCTTAAGTAACAATACAATTACTCATCCAATAAGAAATGCATTACCTTTAAGAGGGTACCTTTGTCCTGCCATACTGTCATCATTTCTTTACGTCTGAATTACAGCCATTCTTAAATTCTAATCTTAATTTAGTCCAATAGTATACTCACAGGTACAATATTTTGTGTCTGTATTTGCTGATCATTGACATTGCATTGAATGGACAAGAAGAATAAATTATACATGTAGGTTTAAGAGACAAGCAATAGAGAGGATTATAGAAGTACTTGTGTGTAACAGTAACTGCACAAGGGATAGCCAGGATTTTCAAAATTGCACTTTGGTACATATACAAAATTTTACAGAAAGTCTCTAAAGCCGATCATAGGTAAGGATATCTTGAGGAATACAATTCAAATAATCTCTGTGCTGAGAACTGATCCAATTGAGAATTCTACTTCGAACCGTCTTAAAATTAAACTTGCTCATTAAACATCTGGGTGGATGGGGGGCGTCCTTGTTTTTCTGCTGAAGTTTCATAAGTAACTTGTACTTTACCTCATGCATTTTTTTCGGTAATTTGCATAGGCTTTCACAAAGCTGCCTGTGTCATTGCAATATTCGTTTTCTACTGCATTAGAAGAAAGATATTAACAAAAGCAAAAAAAAAAATCCCCTTATACAGAGCCAGTCTGAGCTTCAAATAGAAGAATTCATAAAAAGAATCTAGAACCGAAAGTCTCAAATTATCCCTCTTTTGCTGGGGGAAAAAAAAAATGAAAAAAAATGTGTTAAAATCAGGGTGCTCCATCCTGAACAGTGCATAAGCATTTTTTTTGTAGGAGTGCTGACACACTTCACTAGTTGTTAATGTGGTCCTTCCTAACTCAGTGGGGCACAGCTTGATGTATAATCAAGAAGATGGAGCGTGGGGCAGAGAAGTCTACTATTATATAGCGGAGGCTGCTGAGAAGCCATCATTACTGCTCTCTACCATCAGCAAAAGAACTGTCTGTTGAGAAGCAAGGTGAAGGGAG
>VWZK01012760.1:10365-97519 GCA_013396935.1 Baryphthengus martii
TGCGTGCTGGGCCGCCCCACGCAGGTGCGGGGGGCGCGGGAAGCCGCGGAGCCCCGGAGGCTCCAACCGCCTACCCCGAGGGGTGCCTGACCCCAGGGGCACAGCCGGGTCTGGCCTGCGCGGGAGGGAACTGCTTAAACTGCATCCTTCATCCTGGGGGGTTGTTAATGCATCATCCCCCGGGTAGGAGACTGTCCATTAGGGATGAAAGGAAAAAAAACTACAGCCATCTCCCCCGACTCCATATCTTTCCCGGCGCTCAACCTGCCACAAGCGCCGGCGCGGGTTGCAGCGCTCGGCCTTGCTGGTGGGGCCCAGCCAGCCCCACTGTCTCCTCATACTGTCTCGCAAGGACCAGCGCAATGGTCAAGCGTGCGGTGTGAAGTGTTCGTTGTCCTTGGTTGGAAGATTACAACTCCTGCTTCATGTTTCTTTGAGTATTGGAAAGTAATTTACATCTGTGGTAGGGTCCCCATCCTTCCAGACAACATAAATATCGTTTAGGGCTTGTTTATACATGTAGTTGTTCAGAAGAAGCTATTCCTGACTAATTTCATGACTAATTTCCAGAATAAGGCTGAGCTCTTCCGGTTTAGTTTAACACGGCGAGTTTTAATTAAAGAGGAAAATAAGGCACGTCTATTCTGGATGAGGGATGTTTACAGAGTTGTTGTTGAATAACTTCTGTGTAGATGAGCCAAGAACCCACAGACACCTAACCTGGCTTCCCATTTCCCTCCAAGGCGATGTACGAGTTGCTTGCTTAGCAGACACTATTGCTTTAGCAAGCCACAAAGAAAATAAGATGGCACTTATGACACATACTGTCCGCTTTGATTCGCCTGACATTTTAGGGGGACATTTTTTGGGTGTGCTTGTAGTATTTTCACTGAACAGGGGAAGACATCGTATGCAACTGACATTCCGTACAACAGGATGAGTTCTCATCTTGTTCCAACAACCATGGTGAGCTCCATGTGGTGTGACCCACAAGCACAAACTAGCTGGGTAACGAAGCTCCCATCTGAGATTCCTATCGCAACAGTAACACAAGATTAAGAAACTGAGCTAATGCTCAAGCAAGGCTATTTTATATGACAAATATGCAGAAGGCTCCCCGTATCTTAGGAGCACTTCACAAAGCACCAAGTGCACGGAAGAACCTGGTCAGAAAAAACCTTACATCTTCATCCCCACTGCCGAGAAGTGCTGCTTAGCGGCACTCGGCGCTGGGACACAGGAGAAGCAGTGTGTTAGGAATGCAGTATGGCCAGTAATTTCAGATATTGCCTACACCTTGTGGGCCACAACTTCATGAGACACAGAGGACCAGTTTGGATCCGTTCTTCTGTGACTGCAGGCTGTTTGCATGAGTCATCTGGATTCTTCTTGATAGGCAGCAGTAACAGAGACTCTGGGTGTCTCCAGTTTACGCTTGCTCCCCCATTAGTCACAGGACAAGACTTCAGCTTTGCTTCTTTAACAAGAAAGTATGATTCTCGTTGCTGCTATACAGGGACATTCAGTGTCACAACTCTACCATATTTGTGTTAATTCTGAAAGCTATCTAGGTCTTTTTTCTTAACGGTTTTCTCTTATATCTAATTTTTTAATTATAATCTAGAATCCAGGCTAGGGAATGTTCTTCCATTTTATGTTGTGAAATGTCTCAATTATGCATCTGTTGAATGCATTTAGTCTTTCTTTCCAAGACAGAATCCCCATTTCAGGTAATTTTTTCTTTAGGAGTTTTTAGCTAAGCTTTCATAAGCTAAAGGTGAGTACCACTGCTAAACACCACATATCATGTCACTTCTGCAAGGTATGATACCGCCAAGATTCAGATCACAGGTAAAAGACCTCATGACTACTCTGTGATGGTGTGGTGCAATCTTAGCCGCATGACCTGTTTCAGGATCATTTGCAAAATCCTTATTCTTTCTGTGAGGAAGGGAAAGGAAGAGAGAGAAATCACCGAATACCATCTTTGTTCTCCCATAATGGTAACAGACTAGGAAAGATCTGTATTTCAAATCTATGTTAGTATTAAGGGTTGTAGAACCATACCTCACTACCTTACTACCATTCCTTTCCCCCAATCTACACCAGGGTCCTTCAGCTTTTCCTCACAAAGACCTCCTTTACCATAAAGGGATTTCTTTTTCATGGGATCTGAGTCCTATTAGATTCCTTTTTCTCGTTTAACAGTAGAAGGAGAACATGAAGATCACATCTTTGAATGGAAATAACAGTTTGTGGATTCTGGGAAAATTCTAATACACTTGACCTCTTGCATCACCAGTCTCTAGTAGCATCGTTAGTCGTTTCATCCCCTAGTAGAACAGAAGCTCAGCATGATACAATGGAAGCTCTGATCTTCTGAAGAGCAGTCACTTCTGATCACAGATTTTGGAGACAAGGGTTGTGAATGCTGAGGGAGAGAGAATTTTTTCAAGTCTGAAATAAGTCAGTCCCCACCTGTTTGCTTCAGATGAGCGTTTCTCTTCCATTTTGGCTGAGACATGACAATTCTTTTAAGCACACAGCAGCTCCAGAAAACAGCAGCACCCAGATAAGTGGAAGGAGGAATGAATACCCATAAAATGAGATGACTAGTAATTTTAAGCCTGGTAATTAGCAATCAAGTTGCCTGGACTTTATTTCGGCAGCAAGATGAAGATTATCGTCTAGAAATGTGATTATCTTCTAGAAATGTAACCACATATTTGTACACTGACTCAACCAATTAAGATACAGTTTTAAAGTACTGATTGTAAGAGATAGCGTTTAAAATTTTAGTCATTATTATTATTAGAGAAAAGCTGTCTAGCTACAGGGATTCTGTTCTTCATGCATTAGATTTTAGCCCCCTGGAAGTTCTAGTTTCACATGTAAGAAATGTAACTTTGACAGTATCTTGGAAGTAGAGGTGAGTCAGAGAATGGCTGCATGGAAAAATTGTGCAACGAAGTTGTCTGGATATTGGTGCTCCCTTAACTGACTATTTTTCTGATTTTTCTTTTAAGAGAGATTTGTAATTATTTCAGTTTACTTCCTTTCAATACAAAAATTAATGGAGGTTCTTAACATCTGTGTATCTAAACCTATTTCCTAGGCCATAGTCTCTATAACGGAATCACAGAATCACAGAATTGTTGAGGCTGGAATAGACCTCCGAGATCAAGTCCAGCCTATGACCTAACACCACAACACCTAGCTAGACCATGTCACTAAGTGCCACATCCAATCTTTCCTTAAACACCTCCAGGGATGGTGACTCCACCACCTCCTTGGGAAGTCCATTCCAGCACCTAATGACCCTTTCTGTGACGAAGCGCTTCCTAATATCCAACCTAAACCCCCCCGGCACAGCTTCAGGCCATGCCCTCTCCTCCTGTCACAAGTTGCCTGGGAGAAGAGCCCAATCCCCACCTGACTACAACTTCCTTCCAGGTAGCTGTAGAAAGTGATGAGGTCTCCCCTGAGTCTCCTCTTCTCCAGGCTGAACAACCAAAGTTTTCTACAAGATTAAAACCACTATGTACTGGTCTATGTTGACAGAGCATCTTCAGGAGATGCTCCATTGTGGAATCAATGTTCTGTTATGTTCCACGCTCATAGCACTGACTACAAGCACCTGAGACTTCCCAAAGGACTGCATTCGTCTACATCTGATGAAAATAAATTTGATAGCAAATTCTGTATACTAGCCTTGGAAAGACTATATAATTTATCAAGTGCTCCACATGCCATTTGGTTCCATCATAGCCAAGAGAGGAAATTCACTCCAGTGTAAAGAGCCTATACAAAGGACCATATACCAATTTATATCAACATCAAAGGGCACCACTCGAGGATTTTCTTGACAAATGTTTTCCCACACTTCCTCTACCTCAATACACAAAAGGGAGCTAGATAAAGGGCCTGTAGCAGGTAACAAATGCAGAGGGATGGAAAGTTGAGATGGCAAAGCCACATAATCCATCACCACACGTATCCTCTCCTTTCCCCACATGTGGTCTTCATGTACCCGCTGTGGGCACTTAACTTGTTGCATCGTCAGCCTCTCTGAAGCTTTGCATGTTTTCTGCTTCCATACATCTGTTAGGCTTTTGGCTCAGCTATTTATACAGGTTCTGGATTTGGGCCTGGAGCTTTTAGCAGAATTTATACACACTGTTAATGACACTGTGCCTGGTTTAGAAAGGAAAGCAAAATAGATAATTCTACAGAGAATCACAGAATGGATGATACCAAAATCAATTGTGTTGTAATAAAATGCAAGCAACGGCATCGGTAATACTGGAGAGAGAAAGCAGGTTAGCTCCAATTTTCAAGATGCTGAATCGATGTGGAAAATAGTAACAAATGGTGCCATGAGCAATTATACAGACCTTGACTGACATTTGAAATGTCAACAGACAGTAAAAGAACAAAAGCAAAAGAAAATAACCTTGAACCCTAGAAATAGTTATACCCCCTGTCAAAACAAACCTGCTTACAGCAGGTTTCAATATAAAAGAAGCATAGGTGTGATCATCTAAGACTGTGAATGGATATTTGCATTCAGATTAAGCCTCTGATGCAAAAGTGATCCACGAGTCATGCCTGTAACCCCTAGCAGCATGCAGACTCAGGAGAAATCGCGCAAGGGTCTTCCACCTCCTTCCCCTTTCCAGTACGGATGAGAAGTGAGCTAATGCAAGTTTCCAGATTTCTCAAGAGGCACATACTTACAACCTCAGGGTGAAGACCAGGTTAGAATTAAGTTTGGAGACAAGCACTGAAGCCAGCGTAAGAATAAATCAAGACACCAGAGGTGCAAAGAGTCATACCAAACTGAAGAGCATTGTCAGAAAGTCATGAAGCCAGAAGTTTGAAACCAAAGAGTCCCTATTAGAAGTCAGGACAGGAACAAGGTGAGGTATATGAGCACAACACAAAGGAGACGGGAACCAGGGATGAAGACTAAGCAAACAGGAATGAAAAGCAAGAGAGAGTCAGAAGCAAAACCACAGCCAAATGGCACTGCAGACTGCCAAGAGCAACTGGTGGAGTTGCCTGACACATCTGCTATTAGAAGGAATTAGCCAAGCCTTAGCTCCTGCACAGCTGGGCCGCAGTCCCAGTTGCCCTGTTGCATCCAGCTGCAGGGCCAGTAGCCCAGGAAGAGCCCAACAGTGTGGATAACGTGCATCGCTTTAAAACTTGACCTGCAGGAGTACATTGTCCCTACAGATTTATTGGTGCAAGTAGCAGATTTAACTCACGTATCCAGTAGAGCACTGCACTGAATTGCCTCAATGTGTCTAAAATTATAGCTTTAATTAAGCACCGTAAGTTTGTGCAATGGAAATGTCTTGGTGTAGAAGAAATAGATGCATCTGAAGGAAGGCAACAGTGCCAAGGTTCCTACAAGTGGAAAGATATCCCCTCATCTCCCCCTACTGGTGTGCGCATCCCTGAGCCTCTGCAGAGTGACGAGGAGCATCTACCTCGCCTGCCTCGCCTGTGCCAGTACTCTGAGAAACTGCAAGAAAGGACCCTTGGGAGCAGCTTCCAGCATCGAGCTGTTCTCAAGATGCTGGCAACAGCTTAAAACCACAGTTTCAAAAATTAGTCATTTTCTCCCACAGAGTTCATCCTGCAGGCTTTGGTTC
This sequence comes from Baryphthengus martii, assembly GCA_013396935.1. Classification (NCBI taxonomy): domain Eukaryota; kingdom Metazoa; phylum Chordata; class Aves; order Coraciiformes; family Momotidae; genus Baryphthengus; species Baryphthengus martii. Next base: position 16,026 of record VWZK01012760.1, read on the forward strand.
TTAATTAGACATTGCTTTTAATGGGAGAATACAGAATACAGATTTTGCAATGGGTCTTAAGATGTTATCCCAGTGAATATTAAAATCTTCCAGAAAATATAAATTAAGAGAGGAATGGAAGGAAAGCTTGCTGTTTTTTGAAGATGTTCTTGCAGTAGCAAACATCACGACAGACCAACACCCGTTTAGAGAGAAAGGAACAAAATGTGAAGGAGATGCGAACAGCAAAATGACAAGATACATGTTCGTTTTGTATTACAAGTATCTGCTATACAGCTAATTTAACTCTGGTGTGGTATTAAAAACTCCTAGTGGCAGGAGCAGCTGAAGAGATGCTGAAGACAGACATGATACACAGTATTCCTAACACCCAGGATGCTGCCTCCTTTATCAGGAGCAGTGCCATTGTCAGAACAAAGAGGAATGTCTGTAATTGTTTTTGCAAGTGTAGAGACTTATTTGTCTTCTTAAAGATGTCATGATTTATTATTTATTTTTGCTGCCTTTATGGCCGGAAAACACTAGATAAAATCCCTGCTGCTTTAAAGGTAACATGCATGGAACACGTCCTAGAGTAAATGATTTAGTCAAGTGCCATCAGTGCCAACTGAGGGCTCAGTGGTAACAAACAGACCATAAGTGGTGTTTGGAGAGAGATAATTAATCACAATAACTTAATACTCAAGGAACAAGCACTGAAAATTTTAATTTAATTGCAAAAAAACCTCTCAAAATATAAAGTGTCTTGTGATGTGTTATTTAAAGAAACATAGTAAATATGAAAAGGAACAATGAACAATGTGCCTTCCATACTGACTTCCTGTGCTATGTCTTTTCCTAGGAACTTTGGAATGGAAAAATAGAACAGAACAACCTGATCTCCGAATGAGTCTGTAAAATTCCCGAATATTTACCAAGCAAACCACTGAAACCTGGATATTACCATACAGTTTAAGGAGGTCTAAAGAATACAATTACTATATTGAATTAAATATAACTAACTTATTCAAGTTGGCTTAGTGGTTGCATAACAAAATACAAAAATTTCGATTAATTTTTAGTCAGACTGCCCATAATTTGTAAACTGGGAAACCAGATTCTCACCCCAAGGCTTTAAACTGCTGTAAGATGCAAAGCTGCTTTACAGTGGTTCTAAGTTACACTTAACACACACTTAAATTCCATTTTATATTCTTGGCATGATGAAGAGCAGCCCTAATATAAGACAGAACCAGGTTTCTAATTGACTACTAATATTTTCAACCAAGGATGCAAATTCAGGGCTGCTGTCTTAACCTACTGCTGCAAAGGGACTCCTTCACTGTAGCAGTGCCTTCCTAGTCCCACAAGACATTCCTGCAGGGCAATGTGCAAGATTAGGTGCTAATGTCCTTAAAAAAATGACAGAAATATCAAGAACCAAACTACTCCCTTCTCCCCCATGCACCAATATCATTTAAAAACATTAGCCTCAGGCATGCCACAGAACATCCTCTCAATCATATTTTAATCAAATTGCTTTTCAGCTTCTCAAGTTTTATGTAAGAAGCACATGAGCTGCTTTAATCTTTCCTCCTCCTCCCTCACTCCTCAAAACAAAGTTTCAGTGCTCTGTGCTTACTCAAAGAATGGCATTCAGCACAGCAACAGACACGTAAATCTTCTGAATTGCTAAAAAGTGCTACCCAGAGGCTGGTATGGCTCTAGATGATGACAATCAAATGCACAGAACTAGACAACTCAGTTGAAAAGCACTCAGATAATATATTTTCCTTTTAAAAGATCCTTATTGGTACAGGGCACATCCATTCTATAAATAGATGTGCTCTACAGGATGGGACAATTTCATCATCTTGATTTAATGGTTTGTGAAAATAATTTAAACCATAAGCAAGGAACAGACATTAACATTATTCAAAACTATGAAGATGTTGCTTATTGAATATAAGTAAATATTTTTCAGTACTCTTGCTATCTTAGCATTGCCAACAAGCCCAGCACTTGTGTTAGTCGCTTTATATGACACTGCTTTCTGCCTAAGAAGGAAATATTTCTCTAACTGTCCTGGAGTTCACAGCTATCCCAAGAGTAATGACTTCTTGTTGGTTGTCTTCCAAAGGATGTTGTCAGCCCCTCAGCAGTTCACTTCGGGTGAAAATAACCCCTGTGCTGAGGCCAGGCTAAGATCATATACCAAATAAGTCCAATTAAAATCTTCAGATAAGGCTTAAGTGATATTTAAGTACTACGGTGCTGGCCTTCTGCTCAGCAGTGAATTCATCTAATAGCTGCAAAAATGGGTTTGCTCTAAGTTAAAATTTAACAAGGGCTTATCCTGACCTCAGAGTGGGATGGGTGAGACTTCCAAAATCGAATAGCCCGGCAGACGCATGCTCTGCCAGATTCTGAGGAGTTTTCCACTCAAATACATCAGCTGGCAGAGGGCTGATCACAACTACACCAGCAGAGGATCTGGATGTCACTGTAATAAATCGGTCCCTGGAGACCTGAAGGCCAGAAGCAGCCCTGATACTGTGACTGGCACCAAAAACGAGAATTACAGGGAATGCTAGTACCATGTGCTTGCGTCATATTCCCCCCAGCTGGGAAACAGGGTGCTAGAGGACAAAGTCATGTCTTCTCATCTACAGGTCCAGCCATTTTAGTAATGAAGCTTACATCAAAGAGAAAGGGGCAGGAGATAAGACAGAAGAAAGTGATTGCTGCTATGCAGATATATAATTAAACACAATCTACCAGCCCTCCAATATCCTACTAGATGGCAGATGACCTGACCTCCGTCACTTCACTAAAATACTTTCCTTTTGCCTCTGTCTTGTCTAGACAACTTGAGCTGACATCTTTCATTCTTGCTCCAATTTCTTTCAGGCGTTGGGTCAGCTGGAAAAAAGGTTGTGTTCATACCAGAAAGAAACAAGACAAATGGATGTCTGCAGCACCATATAATTAGAGTGCAAAGCATGGCCACAGATAAAATATAGATGCATGTAAGATACAGGAACCAGACCTTCTGCCTTACTGATGTAATTATTCATACACATGGCAACACAAATATGCTGTGGAAGGGAATCTGTGTCAGTGATAATGTTTGCTCAGATATTCACTTGCATATTCATGTGCTCAGATGGAGAACACGCAGTGGGGAATGATTGGTTCACCTCCTTCCATTTCTGTGTCCTCAACATTCATTTTCCTCCTTTCTTTTCCTTTCTTCTTTTCTCTTTTTTTTTTTTTTATTCTGGATTTTTTCTATTCCCCCTCCCCTCTAATTTGAGAAATACCTGGAACAATATTTCAGGAACGTTTTGTAACAGCATATTTCCTCTTAATGATGTAGATTGCACCTTGCAGTACCATGCACATTCCCTTTCTCCTAGAAGAATTTTTGTAATATCCAATTAGAGATACTGGCCCTCGTATCTTCCTCCCTCCTTCCTTCCCTCTCTCCTTTCCCTCCTCCCTCTTTTTTTTTTTTCTCTTTCTTCTCATCTTCTTAGCTCTGTTCTAGCCCATGATGGGCAGTGATAGAGAGGGATAGATAAGTCCCTGCTGTGACATTTTCCAGTGATTTTTTTTCCAAGAAGGAGCCATTTCACAGTATTCCCAACATACACTCTCAGTGTCCAGAAACACTTTCCAAAGTATCCTGGAGAATCTTAATCTTAAACTCCGTTATTGCAAGTGATCTCCAATTTCTCCTCGTCAGAGCTTGTACTTTGAATGACTTCAAGCTTTCTCTGGCCACTGTCTTTGAAGAATCTACCTAAATACATTAGGGTAAAATCTGACTATGTCATTTACAAACAGAGGTGAGTGTACTAAATCTACTGTTTTCCTATTAAAAAAAAAAATTAAAAAATAATTGTTAACACTGTTCTAAATACAGTCAGTGCCAACAATAACACACATAGTAGCCAGCTTCCATCTGCATTGAGATTTCCCAGACAAGCTGTACAGTATCACTCCAGAAACTGCTAAGCCTTCACAGTAATCAAAAGATTGGTGGAGAGACACTGCAGAGACATTGGATAAAGTTAATCAGGCAGGCCAATAAAATAAATATTAGCAGAAAACTGAGGAAGAAGAAGCTGCTGACCCACGAGGGACAGACACCAGCCTTTTACTCTGAAGTTCTGCATATTTTGCATATCATTCATATATAATGTTCATATTATATGAAGATCATATAGGAAAACTCCTATGAATTAATTATAAAAAATATCACACTGACTTTCTCCTCAGAGTATGCTGAATTCCCAAATGAGGGAGGAAGAAGAGAGAAGATTTATAGTTTCTTGGCGTTTAGCAATAAACAGATGCTTACTAGCCCTTTCACTTATTTTATGTTAGACTAAAATACGTATTTATTTTAATTCAAGGCCTCTCCTATTGCTCCTGCCACTTCCTGCTAGGGTTTATCCTTTTAGGGCTTTAAAAGCCACACTTGGCATCTCTCAGAATTGCTTGTGCAGAAGGGCGGGAATGCTAACACCTTCCTGTCCACCCCACCCAGCAGCCCCAGAGAATCCTTTCCTTTCTGCGCACGGATAAGCTACAGAAGCAATCAACAGCAAAAGACTTTCACATTTCACATTCAAAGATGCAGAGCCTGGAAGCTGAAGTCAGCAAAATTCAAACTGGAGACAAGACACACATTTTTAACGGAGCGCGTAATTAACCATTGGAATTGCTTGCCTTGGAATATGCTGTGACACTTGGAGCTTTTAAATCAAGTCTGGACATCTATAAAAAGATGCTGTCTGCTCCAGTTGCAAGATGCTGAACTCAGTATAGAAACCATTGGCCTTGTTACGCAGAAAGTTAGACTAGACAGTCCTAAGGGCTTTAGTGACCAGGAAATATACTCAGAAACACAGTCAAGTGTGAAACAAAATTTGCACAAATCTTGGTAATGCACACTATTTGTCAGCTCACTTTTGCTGAGAATATCAAGCCCTTGAACATAAAATTAGCTTTCTGTGGGTGCACTAGTCATACTAGAATATACAGTATCTAAACCAGAGTGTGTACAAGTGGAAGAGAGTGTGGATTCAGGTGCAACCAAATCAAAATTCCTATAAAATGTGAACCCTGTGTTTGCACATTTCTGTTCATGCATTTATTTTTTTAATCAGTTTTTGTAATAGCCTGAAAATTAAGAACTGTATTGCAGTAAAAATAACACAGTGACTGTCTACAGCTAGAGAATAAAAGAGTAGTAGCTTCACAAAGTCACACCACTTAACCCTATACTGACCAAGACCAAGCTGCTGAGACTCCCAAGGCATGGCAGTCTGGATTTCTTCTGATACACCTATGTGTCTTCATCATTTAATTTGTAAAAGCCACAGTAAACCTGATCATAATTGCATTTCTATCAGTCTGAGTGCCCTGCAAAGCAAAATCCTTGTCAAAGAGAGTAAAGAGAAAAACTCTGCACTACCACCAGCCATTGCCAGAAAGAAACTTCAGCCCCAACTGAGGGAGCTTTCCCTTGGAGCACTGGTCACCCAGACAAGGCAGCAAGAAAATAATGAAGCAGTTTCCACAGCTCAAGCCTTGTTGGTGTCCATAAGAATCTGGCTTCTATCCAAAGAGCTAGAATCCATGACAGCTTCTCATTCCTAGGAATTACATATTTGAATGCTGGATGCCTTGTGTCATCTTGTCACCTCCAATTAATTCAGAAAGTTCTTCATGGAATTTAATGCCAGCAAATTTTTCAATCCGGCCTGCTGACTGTGTAAGTCTTATTTCCTAAACACTTCACACTAAGTACCTGTAGGCAAGTAAAATATGCCATGCATGACAAGACAGCACTGTTTTTCTTAGAAGCTCAGTGACAAAGTCTCCTACCTGACTGCTTCATGGCACTGTCACAACAGGACATTTTTCTAGTAATGCTGGTACAAATTATTGCTCCTAGTTGATCATTACTTTGCTCAAGTTTATCCAGTTTGATTGCCAGATGAATTTCATCAATCAGACTAGCTAGATGGGACACTTCAGACAGAATCATGCCCTTAAATACACAATGTTTATGATTTTGGTAAAAATAAATAAATTTATTTATTTAGAAAAGAAAGACAACACAGTCCATTCAGCCTGTGCATGAGAACCGCTAAAGCCAGTGGTTTTACCTTACTCCTCAATTAGTCTATTTATTTCAGTAAAGCTCCACAAGCTTCCACAAGAGCTAAGAATGTCTCCGAGGATATTTTTACTGCCCAGAATAGCCCTTGTGCAATTCAGAGCCCTCTGAGCCAGCACTGAAGTGAGGTAACATGGTGGTCTCAGAGAAACCAGGCCTTTTAGGTGAGATGTCAAACTGAGGTCCCCAGAACTGCATTTCCAGATAGTAAGACTAAAGTGAACCAGTCTTGCCTGCATAGACCTCCTGTAGCCACAAATGACCTGCTCGTTTTACAACATATAAACTCTCCATCAGTGTTTCTGCATTGCAAGCATTGAGAAGGAAAGCCTGGAGCTTACTGCTTTTTTCTCAAAACTTAATACATGTCAGATGAGTATTCGTCCACCGCATGGTTGTGTAAGAGTGGATTAACAAGTCTCTCTGCTTCTCCTTTCCCATGGCACAGGAGACATGATTTAAATTCCAGTCTGCAATGTTTGTTGTGTGCTAAAGGCTTTTCACGTGAAGGGTTTGAGATGTTATAGGCCACAGGACCACAGGTAGGCAGCTTGGTATCGGGGCTGAAAGTTTTTCCTAGTCTACAGCTAGATACTAAATAGCTGTAACAAATGAGAGACTCTTTCCTTGAATACTTTACTCAAATACTCTTTCCTTAACTCCTCGTGCCTGAAAATTGTATAGAAGGATTCTGTTAGAACTGATCCCCCTCCCCCCAAAAAAAGCAAAAGAATTTTAGGAGATTTTCATCTATGAATAAACAAAATTTACCAAAAAAGAAAATAAATACATGCTTTGATTTTAATGATTTCTTCTCTTTTTTTTTTTTTTCTCTTTTCTCCATCTTCCACCTATTTAAATGAATTTTTATATCTAGATGATAAAGCAGAACCTATTGTAGCAGCACAGAAAAAAAGAAAGCCCTTCAGTCTGAGCGGTTCAGGCCCATTCTCAAATGCTGAGGTACCATTTTGATGTCCTGTTCTGGCAACTGTGTAGTTGTATCTTGAGTAGCACAATTGGATTCACTGTGCACACTCACTGAAAGACAGATGAACAACGGCAATGACTTTCAAGATAAGATTTTAATACTGATGCTCTTTCTGCTGCTGTACCAAAATTCTTGTGGTGAAGCCAGTGAATCACAGTAATATGTAAGTGTTGACAGCTATTTATGTTAGGTCCTTTTGAATTTGTAAACAGATTATGACAGAACTAAAGCAAATGCCAAGAGGTTATTTTGCACTCTGCTGCACTACATGAAGTGATATAAAGACATTTCAAAAAAAGTTTTACAGAGCTGTGGAAAAATGCTGCACTGTAGGACAAAAATTCAGATTGTGTTGGAGAAAAAACGCTACCGAGATTCCCACAGCAAAAGTTCACCCTTGTAACATCACACTAGTTCTCATTAGCTTCCTATCTGTATAAAATAGATAATTAGCAAACCAAACGTGCACAGTATGTGTGTACTGATAGTAAGGACATGGTGCTAAGGCACAGTCTCTCTTTTTATATTAGATACATAGGCTGTTGTGGCAAGCATTGTTCAAGGACCTAGTGCATATACGAAAAAAAAAAAAATGGCTATGCAAGCTCTGGCCTAGCAACAAGCAGGATGTAGCGCACAGAGCATTTCAGCAGCCAGCTAACCCCTCCTCCACTGCTTTTTTTTAGATTTTATGGAAGTCTCCAGGATCCACATGTGAGCAACACTCATTCATTCTTCATTCTGCTCTTTCCCTCAACCTCCCACTTCCATCCCACTGGAAACCACCTAAGAGAGAAAAGTAAATTAGGACCTAGATATAAGAATATGAAGAGCTTACTTGGTGAAACTATAGACAAAATAGATTTGGAGTTAAAATTCACAAGAAATCTCTGCTCTGCATCCCACTTTAGTTTTCATGAAGTTAACTGTGAGATATTCAAGCTTTGGGGGTCTTTTTTTGCTTTGCCACATTTATGTTATAAGGCAAAGGAAGAGAACACTTTCATGCAATCGAGGCATTGATAAGGCATTGAATTCTATCAAGGCCCAGGCTGACCCAATGTATGCTCTTGTGATATCGTAGAGTGGTAGAGATGACAGGCATAAGTAGATTAAAATGAGAACTAACCAGTCTGGCAGTGTGAATATCTTCACTCTTTCAGTTCTCTATTTAATTGCACAGCACGCCCTTCCATCTCCAAGAGCTTTTGTTTACTTGATTCTTAGAGACAAATAATATGGGAACAGGCAGGGAGGGGCAATGACCATGTAAGTTCTAACAGGTGAAAAATACATTATTTGTGTTGCTCACATTCATTTTATAAGCTATTTATGCAGCATGCTAATTTACTTATGCTAGTATAAACCAAGAGTAACTCAGCCACTCAGTCAGCAGGAGTTCTCAAAAGTGAGATATCTGATGCTTTCTCAGCTCAGAGGGGGTCACAATATTTCAAGTGAGTATCTGCTGTCATTTTTGCCCTCCTCACAAGAAAGCACATTTCCTGCTAGCTACAGGAAAATTCTTGAAAGTGCAAGCACTCTAGGTTAAGAACTTCTAAATATATTATTGCTTAACGTATTGTCGCTTTGAAGCCAGTTTCAGGATTCTGAACACTTGGGGTTGGCAACAGTAAGCAAGTTGGAACAAATGAGGTGTAAATGCTCAGTAAGGCCAACAAAATATACACTGCACAAAGAGCATCATATATGAGTCTGTTGTCCACTGTTCTGTTGGCTGACCTCTTGATAGTATCTGGAATGCTACTTACTGAATGTTGCTTCAGTAACCTCTGTCCTACTGCCAAAATCAATACTCCTGCTTGTGGTAACGTGGCCTGTTATGATACATGTTTTATGGAGATAAAGTGATCATAAAGAACCTGATGAAAATTGGAAAGATTGAGGGAACAGATAATGTTTTCAGAAAAAAAAAATAAGACATGGAAAATTTTACTTATTTGGGCAGCTGAGCACAGCAGATGGCAAGATCTTCAGGGAAATAAACACAAAGTTTGGGAAAGCAAGAGTGTGTTCTAGCAGTTGCCAGTGATCTCATGCAGAAGGAAATTCAGTCAAAAAATCAAATAGACACTCAGTAGCACCAGTGTTTTGTCAACATTTTGCAAAGAACAGGGAGTTGGCAGCCAGAAAGGATAGGACAGAGGAGGCTGACTGGCTTCAAGGGCTACTGTTTGCAAAAATAATTGTCAGGATCATATGGTATTATAACTTTAGTGAGCGAGAGTTTTTAATGGGAATTCACCAATTGTATATCAAGGAGTGTGCAGCTACAAAACTAAACCGCATGCGCATCTGCTGCAGTCCACGCCCAGGATAGCACTGTCAACTGATCAAACAAATCACGAGTGAGAGCTAAACTTACTACATAGCACATAATATTGTCCCAAGGAACTATTGTTATCAATTAATATGGTTCATAAATATGCTCATTGATTAATATGGTTTCTAAACACATTAATACATTAATAAATCTAAGTACAGAGTGTCCATAAATCCATGTTATTGCACATAAGGCCCATAACCATCTCTTTGAGGTAAAGGTAGACCGAAACACTGCAGAACATCACCTAGAATTTATCCTTTCTCCATTCATGGATACTCAGATTTCAGATTTCACATCTATGAGATAAATAAAGAAGGTAAGATTGGCCTATTATGTAAAACTGAATGAGGAAATCATTTCGTTTTAAAATAAGAAATTATAGATGGCCAGAATTATCTATCATTCTGCTTGTTTCACATTTAAATCTCTGCTCGAAGTGTCTTTGTACATGGGATTCCTTTTTACTCCCCATTTTAAATTACTATCAGATACCCAGCTGCCAAAACTTGGAAAAAAGGATAGCTATGGATGCAAGGAAAAGTGATTATGGAGAAATTATACATGCTTCCTGTACGTAGAACCTAGAAGTGTAATTATCATGGAACTGAGATGAGTTGACCATTATTTACAACTATACAACTTTTGTAATATCATCTGCCTTGTGGTCAAGTGTCAATTAGAAGAGAAAAGGCTGAGTATACAAACAAATTAGACAAACCCTTTTGCACGTATCTCTAGCTATGTGTGATACTTACGTCTGCACGTATATGTCTAAGACTGGGAAGGAGCAGGGGATCACTCTGGCAGTAGCACTGGAGAAGGCCATGGCACCAATAACGTTCCTTAACCTCAGAATTTTATCTGGGTAACAATTTCTTCCTTCTACTCTCCAGAAACTCAGCTTTTTGCTCCTGAAGCTGTGCTGATAGTCCCTGGTTTAAATTTGCAGGTGAGATGAATGAAGTGCTCCCCACGGTAAAGCTAAGCAGCAATCCTGCACTAATGAACTGGGTAAACTCTTTGTCTACTGGTGTCAGAGGTTTTCGCTGAGCTTCAGAAAGGGAAAAGCATTTCATGCAGCATTTGAAAAGAGCTGAGTGAAGTAAAATGATGCATGATATTTGTATGGATGTGGATACCTCAGGCTTATATCAAGATACAATAAAACCTTGACCAAACAATAGTGATTTATAAGCTTTAGCAGAAATTGAGATCTATTTATAGTATTTTGATAATTTATATCAGCTTTTAATCTGGTTTTAGGTTTTCCCAAAGGTGTAACATTAACACCCGCAGAAAACAATCCCTTTTATTTTTGTTGATTTTCTTTTTAATTTAATTGGATGCTCCAGCAGTTCAGAAAACCTCAGCAGAGTCTCAGACTTCCAAGTACTTTAAAACATTTAAGGCATGCATCTACTTCAAAATATTGTGCCATGTGAAATCAAAACATTCTCGATTTTTACTAGTATTTTGGAATTAATACAGACAAAAAAGTACTCACTAGTAGATCTGTGAAACATGTCTCCAGAAAACATTTCCTCCCAATATTTAATTATTTGAAATTCATGGGTTCTCTGAAACTTGCAAGTTGATTATGTACTTTTCGTGCATTTAATATTATAATTCTGGATATAATTGCTTTCTAGGTATTTTCAAAGATTCTCTTCTGTATGTAGATAAAAAAGGCTGACCCCAAATACAGCTTCCACTATTGAATCCAGTAGCCCAAATATTTACATAGGAAGAACAGTCTTTCCACCACTTCTGAACTCAAAATTTTTCTATTAGAATTAACCCTACTCACCTCCTGGCCGCGCAAATTGCAGCTTTCTTATCTGCCTTCTGTAGACCTTTTTATTTTTAGTTATAAATCCACGCACTAGTTTTTAGTATAAGTGTTTCAAGTCTAAACATTTTGTCTCTCTACTGGTTTTAGAAATGACAAGGCAAAGGCAATAAACATTTTTTATTGCTTTTTATTTTTTCCATAAGATTACTTCTAACCATCCCTCAAAATTATGTAGAGCATGTAGAACGTTCTTCCAAAAAAATTCTGTACCCCGTTCTCACTCAGAAGACTCAAATCTCCTTCAGAAATTATTTGTAATAATCCAGTCAACCATCTACCTTGTCTCACTAGTGACTATCACCATACAAACAAAAAACCAACATGTGCAAAGGTTTATTTCTCAGCCAATGTGTCTACAGACCTAATGCACCCGTGGGACTGAATGCATCTTAATGTCGTTCCAATAAGGATCCGCAACATCCCAAGCAAATTCCAAGACAGAAACAGAATTGAGACACTCCTCATCTCTTCTGTGCAATCTAAGCCCTGTAGGATAAAACCTATGAGTCACTGAGCAGACATCTCTATTTACGTACATCTTAGTGGCAATAAATAACTTTTGGTCTTCATAAACAGGTAGGTAGGTACCTATGAACATATGAACATGCATGATTGTGGCATGTGAAATAGGAGATAAATAAATAACCTGTGCTGTCAAGGGCATGGAAAGTAAGTCTGAATTGTTTCAGGCTATGGGTATTTCTGTCTTCATAGATCGGTGGCAATTTTCTTTGCATTCATAAATGAAATTATAGTCTTTAATTATGTCCTGATCGTCTTTTAGATGCACAGCTTAGTTACACGCTGAAGGAAATCACTTCTACAGCTGGATTTGTTCCTGGTCAAATATTGTGGCTTAGTCAGGGCAGAGTATATGCTGTGTGGAGAGGCTACCTCATCTTACTAAATTCTGCATGACTCCTAGGAACACCTTTCTGTTCTTCCCTGATCTGCAGTCCAATGCCACTCAAAACAAGCACATGCATGAGCACGTTTATAGCCTTCTCCTCCCCCCTTTCAACTTTTGATTAAACATCCATGTAACATTTTGATGAAACACCCATCAAAATGTAATATTTTACCAAAGAAGTTCTGTGTAATTTCCTGTCCCAAATTCATATAAAGGCCAAAATTCATTAATTGAATGAGAGAGAGATTTGGAGCAGAAGGTGTGCACTATACCTCACCTCCTAAGGGAGAATGCAGAACATGTTGATGGCAGTGTAAGCCAACCACGGCAGGAAGCAAATGTATGTAGCTTTTCAATGTGAAATGTCAAAATGACTTTTCCTTGTCAGCCCAGAATGTCAAACATAAGTTCTGAAAATAAATCCATTTGTAATTTGGGTAGTTGTGCTTTCATATTCTTTCATATGAATTTGTTTGCATTTACATTTCATTTCAAGTTTTTTCGTAGGTGTATCAGAAAGGTGGGATTTTTTTCATATCTGCAATCATTTGAATTTTAACAGACAGCTAAAACTTTTCAAATGGATCCCGGAGTTCCATCTAACTAAAGATGATTGGAATCAATACTATCGGCAGATGACATTCCTGGCAATCATGAAAGATTCAACTTTTTATTTGTAAACCTATCTTACAAGTTACTCATTTTTCTCTGCACCATATTTGAAACATGAATTCATATCTGTGTTTCCCAACTCAAAGCTAGTGTAGAAAAAAAAAAAAAAAAGAGTAGATTCTGAGAAATTATGATTATTATTTAAAAAGTTAAAGAATTTGCTAACTGTTTCAGTGGAGATGTTAACCTGCCTTGAACTGTAAATCACACTGTAACTGGCATGCTGTTTCCCAAAGCAGGGAAGCAAACACCACGACTGTGTCCTTTAAAGGTCCTTGCTTCACAGAACAATTTATCATTTGAATACAAAGACATAATATAAAACCAAAACTACTCAACTGAAAAGTATTGACTTTAAGTCATTCCCTCTCTTGCCTTCCTGTAGGAAACAGACAAACCCTGGTGGGCTTTACTTCGTGGATTAGCTCAGACAAATAGCCACAAACCTCTCTGGACTGCTCCTTCACTCTTTCATACGCCTGGGTTGGGCTACCCGGTTCAGGCAGAAACTGGATCAAATCCAAATACCCTATGTGCAAACGCATAATGGACAACCAGTTTTATCTTTTGACCAGTAAAGAACAATTTTTAGCGGAAAGACTAAAGCTAAACTGTTAGATCAATGCAACAGGTATTCTTCTGCAGTATCTATTTATAAATACATATGTATCATAGCAAAGCACTTACGCAATTTCTAGTTCTCTAACATATTTTTCACGTGCTGATGATTATTTAATGAAAGTAGAGTGATAAGAATTATCGCCCACTGAGTGCTTCTAGTTTAAGCTTGGGGAGGAGGGTGTATAAGCCTTCACTTTCACACTCTGTTCCTTCACTTAAACATACAAGGCTTGGTCTGTAGATCTGTATCATGTTAAAGATACATACATATATTTAGCTTGTGAGGTGGCCATAGTGCTGGGATAAGCAAATCCAGCTTTGAAGTCTACACCTCTTCCCGTTTATAAATAGAGTCCTGAAAGTTCAATATTACATTGAAGCAGATGGTACCTTTCAAACGAAGCCACTAAATAGCTATAATTTTACTGTACTCGTTACTGTACATGCAAATAGAAAATGCATGCACATTTATGTGGATGAACATGCAAATGAGGTCTCACCCTGACACTTCTGCCAAGTCCCTAATGTTGCTATGTTTTCCATAGCATAAAAGGGCCCTTCTCCCTATTAAGAACAGCACATGCCCTTTAAGCCTTACACAGAGATACCCAGGTGCACTCATGCCCTGCTCACTGTGGCAGGGGACAGAACCAGGAGAAAGCTGTGCTCCCTGGCTGCAAAGGCCACGTACTCCCAGCTGGGCACAGCCTCTGCAGCCTGACTCAGCCTTGAGCTGCACTGCACTATCCGCATGGCCCAACATTAGGACTTTACAATTAAGACTTAAACAAACCAAGAAAACCTACTGGGACATAATCAGCATGTATCCAAAGAAATCCTTTTAGATTGGCTGCAAACAGACTCGGTAAAAACATTACAAAACTGATAAAATAACTCCGTTTAATGTGGCACGGCAAAGTTAATTCTGAAATTCAGAGGCTCCTTAGTGACTGCAGACTGTAAAGGCAAAGGAGCAGAGAAGTGGAGAGGCTCCTGGAGCCACAGCGCGATAAAACTGCAAAAGTGACAGCAAAGTCCATACAACCAAATTGACAGGCACAAGCTCTAGGAATCAAACCAGAGAAGGATGTTAATGGTGCTTGATCTCCAGTGAGCTACTGTAAAAGAAGATGACTACTGTGAAGCGTGCTGTGTAATTAGAAAAGACAAGCATTTCTAGACCAGTCAAACTGGATGCTAAGAAGCTAGAGAGCTACTTCACTTGTGAAGAAAGTTGGGTAAAACAACGTACTGCAATAAAAGTTTAACACCATATACTGGAACAATCTTGGGAAGCTAAATTCCCTTTCTTTTCCTGGGAGATTTCTTTCCCCAGGGAAGAAATGTTTGTTTCTTTCTCATTCAAAATCTGTTTGATGTATTCTATTTTCTCTCTTAGGAAATAACATTTTATTTATGCTGTTCCTTCCCCGTATATTCAAGAATTTCTGGTTTTATACACTCAGTTATGCTGTAAGTGGTTTCTGGCACCTTCTGTGCTGCAGGTACAATTTGTTCAGTACTCTCCGTGTTGTCCTCAAATATTACTGGGCAACACAGTAATATTGTGATATCAGTGTCTGTCACAGCTCTGACCAGCAACCCTAACCTCCGCCTAAAACGCACAAATCTAATCCTCAATTTGCTAATGAATTTTTAACAAAAGAATGTATTTTGCTTGGAGTAAGCCATGCAATAATTACTTATTTTGAATCACTCAAGCTACTTCTGGATGCTAATTAAATGCTTGTGACTATTAGCCTCCCCATAGTTAGAGTAGCACAATTATATCCTCATCTTTCACAGCAGAGCTCATTTGTGAAACCCTTGCGTAAAAAGTATCAACTACCTAATTAGAACATAAAAATAATCCATGAGATTTAGATGACTAACTATGATAACAAATAAAAAAGCATAGCAAAGGTGAGTGATTCCCAACCAAACCACAGGTTTTTAGTGGGACTACCTGGGTAAGTGTAACAAAAATTGAAAAAATCTGAGGAAACAGATTGTCATGAATAATCGTTTAACTAAACCAGAGTTTATTAATTATCTAAAAAGAACTGTTTGAACTGGGAAACATTGTATAAAGAGTAATCATTACAGAAACTCTGTAAATTGAGAGATATTTTGGAGCTGCAGTAGATGTGGGTTGTGTAAAGACAGAAGTGCTTCTGCTCTATACAGAGGATAAGCAATGCACTACAGTTGTACAGGGACGTGCTAATAAAAAAAGTTCTTCAAATCAGAGATCTTCGTTCCACAATTACTGAAAACCTTCAGCAGACAACACAGTTCTGGAAAGCTTTACTTCAAGCGTTAAGGAACTGTGTTTCCTTTGAGATGCATAATTTTCAATGAAATGTTGAATGTTACATATATAGAGCACCAAAGAGGAGTTACTCCAAATTTTGTTGGGCTTATAACAACAGATGACCTTATGCACTTCAATTTGCCAAAACAATCATTAACTAGATTTGTAGCAATTGGTGCATTTCTTGAAATGAAGGTATCGGGTCAGTAATGAAGAGTTTGCCATGTGTTTGCAGCTGGGATTTTACTTGCTTTATCAGAATTTTCATGTTCTTACCATATGTGTTTTTCCTTACTCTAGTAACTCTGGCCACTCTGCCAACTGAGCATTGCTTCAAAGGGACTGAAACTGGGAGAAGTCTTCAACTCTTTTTTTTGTTTTTAATCAACAAAAAAAAAAGCTTCTAACCTCAGAAGTTTGCTACGTTAACTAAAAATACTACCGATCATTGGGCCACAGCGCTGCGAGTAATTTTGCCATATCTGAGCAAAAATACAAGAGTAGGACAATCCATGTAGGATGCAAAAGGAGAGGTTATGTTGATTAAAGCCCAAGGCAGAACCAAATTCCTCTGTCACTTTTGTTACTACTTAATTAGCACTGTTCTTCAAATTATCATAGGCAAACATACAGACAGGTAATAATGCAAAACTTCAACAGGCGTAAGGAACCTGTGCATTGATAACAATGATTTATCGTTATATAAATCTAGGGGGGGGAAATTCTAAAATGTAATTGCCAATCTGGAGAAAATCACCAAACAAATGACACAGAAGCCCAGGGAACACTGAAGGTTTCATTCACATGACCACAAGGTCACCGGTACCTTGCTACATACAGAGACTGAGGGAGATTTGAGTCCTCTTTGAAATTCCAGGGGGAAAAAGACTTGCCAATGCCATATAACATGACCTTCGAGACTCCTAAGGAAGTTTGCTTGCAACTGTGTTCGCAATCAAACTGCATAAAGGATTGTGCTGGGCTTAATCCCTTGCCCCTGGCCTTAATTAATATATAGTGTACAGTTACCGATCACAGCATTGATTTTCTTCCATGTCTTTCTAATAAAATGTGTCTTTAGACTCTCAGGCACAATATCAAATAGAATTCCACTCTGCTCTGTTCTGTTGGCATGTTGTTGAAGTTTGTGAAGTATAAGCGTAAGCTTGGAGAAATATAGTGGTGATAGAAATGCAGTAAAAATTTTTTTTTATACAGGATGTATAAATTGGGCAGCACTGGACTTACATTCACTTGTATCCATTTAATGTTTAATGGGCATGCAAAATTGATGTAACTACATAGATTTATCATCTGCTGAGTTCCTGTTAAACCCTGAAGCTGTGGAAACATGTACCTAATGAAGCTACCCAGAGTTGCTTTTGGAGCTTTGAGGAAGGTCAGCCACACATTAAAGTGTATGATGCTAAAGAACTAACTTCCTATCAAAGCATGTATACTTACTAAAAATCAATCTTACAGGAAGTACTTCACGTATCTTCTGTCCAGCCTGCACCCAATATTTAGGTTGTAGCATACATTTTCATGGTCAGTCAACATTTAATTTTCTGTACTTAAATTAAAGAGCAGGGAGCAAAAGTCCTATAGATGAAAACAAGTTTCCCTTCAGTTTTCTGCCACTGCCCATTCTAAAAACTACTACCTACTACTAACTACTGCCAAGCTATTACTAACTACTATGTGGTTCTGTTCATTTTGTAAGAGTTCTTTAAGCTGCACAGGGAGTTGTCCTAGGAAATATGGAAAAATATTCCATCCACTTCAGCAACATAGTTATAGCACTTGAAAATGTATCCATCACTAGCAGTTCACCATCCCAGGAAGGAATTCTGGATTAGAAGTGATAACAAAATGACTCCCTCTTATAGCACAAATTCAAAACCTGCAGAAAGTTTGATATTTAAGACCATTCCAGGTGGGATTTTTTAAACCGAGTCAGTGTTTCCTGCTACTAAACACAGCTCTCACTTTATGAGAAAACTTACTCTAGAACTGCAAGTGTTCAACAGTTGCTCAAGGTAAGAGTAACTTTGACAGGACAGTCCCTCTACCTCATCACAAATGCCAGTGCATCGCCAACATGAGAACCCATATGCACGCCTAAATGAGAATCCCATCAGACGGTAAAAGCCAAGAAAATCCCTTTTAAGAATTTCCCAAGCTGAAAACCGCACCTGAAAAAAGACTGACCTGTATCCCATAGGAATGTCTAGTCCTCCCTTTGACACTCTTAGTTCTTTGTCTTCACAATGGCATGACTTAACAAGCTGCACCAATTCACTCTGCACTGCCTGAACAACTACCTCCTTTTGTTTGTTTTGAAGTGACTTGATAGTGTGAGTGTAGAAGCCTTGAGCTGTAAGAAGTAGTGAGTAATCACTGCCTACCTTCTTTCTCTGAACCATCTATCATTTGAGAGACCTGTGTCATACCTTCCTTAGTCACCTCCTCTTCATAACAAAGGCAACCACACTACAACTGTTAATAAGGTCAGAGTTCTCCTTTTTTTTTCCTTATCATATCAATATATTTCCAACTGAAAGAAAATTTCCAAAAGAATAAAGATAATATTTCTAAATGCAAGCAAGGCTCCTGTCCTACCCTGTTCCTCACAAAATAAGGTGATACTTCTACGCTACTTTTCCAGATCAGTCCCAACTTTTGTAAAACTAATCCTCATTAATCCTTTTGGTATGGGAACTGCAGCAATATGTCTCTAGTTTCATAAGGGCCTAGAAAAGTCAAAGAAGATTGTGTGTGGTTCACATGTCAATCTCATTTTACAGCAACACAGCAATTACAGAACTATCTATGGCCAAGGGATTCTTCATGCAAAGCATCTGAGTGTATTGGTCTCTCTGATGGTCTGTAGGCATCAAAGAGCAGTGAGTCATATTGCACTTGAGAGAAGGGTGACTGTTAAATTGTAACATTAAAATTATATATCAAGAGTCAGATTTCTATAGTATACATTCCTGAGCATATTTCAGGAGAGATCGTAAAATACTGCTTCAAAGAGCTGCACACTCCAGAGTTGCCTAGCTCCTGCTAGAGTCAGTAAGATCTATGCAGCAAAACCACCATTACACTAAGGAAAGACATCTGTGAACTTTTTTTTTTTTTTAATCTTTATCTTCAGGCTGTCATAATCTTTCAGCAATAAGAGATAATAATTGTCACCCTTTCTTAATTGCTTTTTGTAATTCATTCAGTCTTTGACTCTTAGGTAGTTCTGCATTCCTAAGCGCTCAGTTCCTAATTTGATACTACTTTATCCTAAAAATGCCAGCCTTTGTATAAATGAACTAAAATCTCCCTCTCTCCTACTGGAACCGTGGTCTTCTCCAGCCAAAACGTCTGCATGGGAAGACTGTGCACTGACTCAATATGATGTTCAGACTCATACCCTCTTCCTGGCCTTTTGCACCCTGAGTAGCCACAGGGGAAAGCCAGGCACAAGCAGAAGGAAAAGACCAAAAGAAGCCTGGGGATAGAGACAGGAGTGCAGGGTATGTCAGAGCCAGCCAGCTCCAACGCAGCCAAAGACAGGGAATGCTACTGCAACTGAAAGTATGTGGTCAAATTTTAAGAGACACTGAGGATGGATTTTGCCATCATCCTCTATAAATTGTAAATAATTATTTTCCTTGTTTCTCTGAAGATGCACAAGTATTAAAAAGTCACACAGAGTTAACAGTGTCATATCACGTATATTGTTTCTTTTCCCTTCTCTTATAAGCAGTGTTAGATGCCTTTGGACAATTTTGTGTGCCACTTCAAACTCAAAGGATGTGAATTCCATGATCCACTGAGAAAAAAAAATAGATAGAAAATGGCATGATTCTATGTTTTATTAACAATCAATTTCATAATAAACAAACATGATTTATTCATATATTCTTCTGAATTTAAGTTGAATACATTGCATAAGTATAAGAGCATTACTAATGGCATTTAAATGTCTCACCAGTATTCCAGAGTAGACTGGAATTCCTGTTCTACTGCCTAAAATTGAAACACTTGGTGTGAACCTTTTGTTGAAAAAATAATTAGTAAACTGAATACTGACCTGACAAGAGTTGAACTTTGGTTCTGCAGATCAAACCTATAGTGGCACATTTTTAGTAAGGCATAATCAAAATATGACTACTGGAATTGTTTTACTTGGGTTTCTAATATTTTATGTGTAGATATTTGGTTATGGATAGGAAGAGTTCCAGGGATCAGAGCCCCACCGGAGCCCCACTTTTTCACAATGACTTTAGCACCAAAACACTTTAGACTCCCAGTGTTCCACAGAAAAGATGCACAAGTGAGTTGTGTGAGAGTGATGAGAGGAAAGACACTGGAAATTTCACTTCAAGCTTTAAACTAATAAATTCCTTTACTTTGTCAATGTTTTCCACTCAATTAGTACACTGTGTCATCAGGCTGGGCGTCAGAATGGACTTGAGTATAGTATTGATCCGTTTTCTGCTGGCTTTTTACACTGTTGTAATCCAGATGGGTAGCTAAGGGAGTAATTGTTCAGTGAAATCTGTGTTGAATCTGGTTCTGTGCCAGAGTAAATCAAGCTAAACTTTTAAATAGCCAGTGGAGTTAATTATGAGGAAAAATAATTGTGCTGGGGAAATCAAAACAAAAGCTTTTGACATTGTGCACAGCATTGTAAGCAACGGAATAAGAAGTGTTGTTCCTGTGCTGCACGGCCACACAACGTCTGCTGTTTTGCCAGGGGCAAGGTTATTTCATTAGGGTTTTGAATCTTAGTCGCTTCACTTGGCGAAGTACCTCACAGTTCTTTGGGATGTCTGACACTGTACTGAGGTACTGGCAGCTTCATCAGCTACCATGTTACAGGCCTCTGCTAACCGTAGAGAATAGAATCACAAAATAATAGAATCTTTAAGGTTGGAAATGACCTTCTACATCACCAAGTTCAACCATCTACTAAACATTATCATGACCCCTAAACCATGTTCTGAAGCACCACATCCACACGGTTTTTGAGCATCACGAACATGTCGTGCCCATGTAAAAGTTGGATGATCCTACCTAAGGTTTCTTATATACCTTTAACTTGCATTTATACCTAATTTATAATTTCATTCCCATCTATTTGAATTGAAATTAAAATGTTTCACTGTATTTCATACGATAGACCTGAAGTCTGTAATTAGATTTTCCATCCATGCATGGAAGAAATACATTAGGCCCATTTTATACTGAAAATATGTGATTCCTGTGAACGTTACTGAAAGATGAAACCGAGCATGGTTCAGACAGTGAAGCAGTAAAACTGTGTGATTATTCCTGGGAGAGTTCAACACACATAACAAATACACAATAGCAGTATAAATGAGGTTATTTCCAGATGCTTATTATGCCATGCAGATAGGCTGTGATGAGATAGTAATAAAACAATTTCTCAGTTCTATATATATGATAAAGTTTTTCATGCTTTCTATTTTCAAAGGAAAACTTTTCACTCCCTTTTTGGAGAATATATTTACAGGATTTTCTTTTGTATTAGTAGATACTGATCCACACCTCTGGTAGCTTTTAAATTAATCAAAGATAAATAGTTTTATTATATTAGAACATTTTTTTTTTCTTCATGGAGTGCCTCCTACTTTTACACCTGTTTTTTTCTGGTGAATGGAAATTTCCAAACAGAAACCTGAGGGGGGAAAAAGAAACCTCTTTCCGGATCCCAGAATTGATATAATCCTAGGTATATGTTTCTGCCTTCCAATTTTTTTAACATTTATTCATAGAGCTGTAGTACCACTAAATATGAACATTTCAAACATGAGTAAAAGGTACCCAACACTCCAAGGCTGGCTTAAAATCAAGAGAACTCATGAAATTTTGATTTTGTTTTGAATATTCTTTTTGGACCCAAAGCCTTTAGATTTTGTATTCTTAAGATGTCCTTGATAACCATAATGAGCAGAAACATTATTTTGCTTCTGTAAATGAAAAATGAGACTTCCAGCTAATTATACAAATACACAGATCCAGCAGATTGTAGTAGGTTTTGGGAAAAGAAAAAAAAAGGTGCATGTTATGATGACTGGATCATTTCTGAGAGCTGTGAAGCAGGGGCAGAAAGAACAAATAAACCTCAGGAAAGGAAAAATATAGGACATAGAAGATTAATGATCAGAAATGCATAAAATTAATCTTTCAATATTCTGAATTCTTGATTCGTGTCAGTGATGACAGTTATCGATGGTATCTCCAGATTTTTGACATTATGGTCAGCGCGAGTGTTTTCATAAAATTTTATCCTATTTTGCTAGATATTCTTGTTATTCAAGGGAGCAAGTCCAGCCTTTTTAAAATGTAAGCTGGATAAAGGATCTACTTGTGGTTTTTTGTGAATATCTGTGAGAAGCAGCTGTACTTAGCTACTCGGGGATATTTTAATATACAGGCAAGATGGCACATTAGTTCTAGTAGTGTTAGATGATCTTTGCTAAGAAAAGTTCCATATGACAAAAATGAAAGCATGAACTTTTTTTAACTACATGACAGAATTCTTCAAGTTGTAGAAATAGTTCTGTTCCGCGGTTTTGTTTGGGTTTTTTTTCCCTTACTGTTTGTTTAGTCCTAGATTATTTTTATGCCAAGAAACCACAGAAGGCTACGTACAATCTGTTGCATTCATGGTGTCTGGTCTAAAAGCATTTCTCTAAAAATATCAGAGGATTATGGGTTACAGTAAGTTTCAGAGCTCTTTAAAGTTAAACAAACATTTTGCATTTGTTTTCTAAAATAACATAACAAACCAAACTATACCAGCTTTCCTGAAGTTATAACCATTTAAAATCAAACTTTATATACATCTGGAATGGTCTGGGTTATAACTGTGAGAGCATATATTTTGTACTTTGCTGGAATTTGGTTGCATCCAATTTCATGTAATTTTTAGACCTAAATATAGTACTTTTTGCAGAGGTTGTTTTGCAAGTATTGGAGAATGGCATTCATCAGATGGGTACAACACAAGGCACAAAGACAACATCGGCAGAAGAACCACGGTCAGACTCAGACTGCAGCTTTGCCGTTAGACCCTCTCACCGAGGCTGCCAATAAGGTACCTGCATTAGCAGTGCTAATGAGTTTTATGTGTGCTCACTTTTTTAAAACCAAAAAAACAATTCTAAAAAAATGACAACAGCTTCTCCGCGATTTGAACTGGAACAAATATAAAATTAACATGTTGAAGATATTTCAGGACTTTTGTTCCTAGTCTCCTCATCCTTACTCACACTATCTGCATTTTTGTTTTAACAGAGGTTTTTTTAAAAAAAGTTGAATGCAGAGTCCTCAATGGCAAGTCCAAAAAAATTCCCACATGGCATGAGATTTAAAGGAGACCTCCTCCACAGACAGGGAATGGGGTGAGCTGGGGGCCCTTCCATGATGGACTGAATCAAATGCACACAGATCACCTTGAGACTTCTGCAGCAGCAGCAGTAGCTGCTTTGGCTTTTCCCCATGCTGACCTTTGCAGAGCCTGCTTCTGCTCTCTGCAGGTAGAACTCACCTCATGAAACTCCTAAACTCACACTCAGGCTGTCTTTACAATACATATGTTAAAGGCCTGTCTTACTTTACAGCAAGAGCTCCCAAAGCTTATGCACTAGTTCAGTAATGCTCATTCAGGCACATTCAGCACAAATGTAAGCAAAAGATTGTAAAAACATTGGTTTTGCTGTGGACATGGAAAGGGAGAAGGAGATTTATTCTAAATGAACATCCAGAACAGGCTGCACAGGGGAGTGGTGGAGCACCATCCCTGCAGGTTTTTAAAAGACATGCAGATGTGGTGCTTAGAGCATGATTTAGTGATGACCTGGCAGTGCTGGGTGAATGGTTGGACTTAATGATCTTGAAGGTCTCTTCCAACCAGAATGATTCTGTGGTCTTTCTTAAAAGACAGCATTAGAATGACAAATCAGACACACAGATGAAGGATGGATGCTCCACATGCTTCCTCTGTCCATGTGTGCCTCTCTCATATGACAGTCTCTTTCACTCAGACACCTACATTGACTTTTTTGAACATTTTGTCACAGACCATCTTTGCAAAATTCAAGAGAAAACTCATTATTAAAATCTCCTTCTCTGACTTGGTGAGAATGTCATCGTATGGAAACCAGAAAACAAAACGTTTATGGAATGGCCAAGAACTAAAAGGATGAAAGGAAATTCTAAAATCTGTAAGTCTGTGAGAGAAAAAGTCTACTCTGGAGCTTTCAGGTTATTTACAGTGATACTTTCCTGGACTTTTTGATGATTTCTGTGATAAAGGTTGGAGAATGATTTTTCTATCTGTCTTCCTTTCCAAATGGCTTCGTTCTAGCAATTCTAGTTTCATCCATTCCCTCCCTATTAAAAACAGAAACAGAAACTTCTAAACTGCTTATACAGCCATAACCCTTCATAAGTATGATCCATATATCTTTCTCCTTTTAATTAATTCCCACCTGATCAGTTTATTTTAAATAATTTCAACTCCTGAATACTATCTTCTTAGGAGACTGAGCCTATCCTCCTGATTTTTCTTTGAAGTCTCGTTCCCCAAACTCAGTGTAAGTCACCTTTTTTGCAGGGATTAGATGTCCTGTTATATCTTCATAAGGTTTTAAATCTTTTTCTTAAACCATCACCTCAGCCCAGTTTAACTGCGAGGGAGTACTGGACTTCCTATTGTGCTCAAAGTGCAGCATGTTTTTTTCACAGCTTCTTCCCAAATGACACAAGTTAACATTTCCCAGCTATTGGTAAGAGAATAGTGCTTCCACAAAGAAAAACCAATAGGAAAGTTGAAAGTAAAGTTCTAGAACTTATTTAAAACCACACACACACATACACACACACAACACTTACTTATATCCCTTGTTGATATAATGTGCATATGTGCTACAAAATGAGCAATTTCAGTGTTTCAAATTTCTATGCCTTGTCTGATGTCTAAACTGCCACATAATTTTGCTGGGTTATCCTTAACAAATCCTCTTATGTTTGTGAAGATGCCACATTGTAGGAGGTATTAAAAAAGTAACTAAGGTAAAAGGGCTCCCAAAAAAAAAGGGCGAATTAACCAACAAACAAAAATAAACCAGCCAACTGAACCAAAAAACTGCTCTGTTTCATCTTTTGTTTAGTTTCCCACTGCATCCTTTCAAACCACAGGCTCTGCTCCAGCTTCGAGAATGTTTCCAAAAGCTCTGAATTCGCAAAGCATCAGTGCAATTTGAAACGGATCAGTGTATCGGCTGCTCTGGGAGAATAGTGCAGCCCATCTCCCAGGCTATTACCAGAACATAGTGGTGCACAGTATGTCTTTGTTATCATTGTTTCTAAACGTGTGAGGTTTATCTGCTAACAGCTGTCGAATTTTCATTAGCATTATTGGCCTGCAAGCTTGTGCCTATGAGATGCATGCTTAGGAATCTATATTTGATTTATAAGCTTGAGAGATATATGCCCAGTTGGGGTGGAAAGGCAACCCCAGCCAACCTCACGAGGCATCCAGCAGCAAGGTCCCTACCTGGCAGGCACGCTGGGCGCTTGCATCTGGCACCTCTGGCCAGCTACCCCCTGCATGGGGTGGGGGAACTGAGGCCAGCTCCAGCGTTTGTTCTTCACTATGTGCTTTCAAGATTGACCTTTCACATCATTGCAATTCATTGCTTGCTATGAGACCACATCCAAACTTCAACAGATCCCTGGGTGCCTTATACATGTTTGTCATCAGGCTTTTGAATGGGAAAAGAAAAAGATGAATTGTCAGTCCCTAAAACAACCATTTCTTTAAATCATGCCAGAACTGTGTCCTTCCATGTCGGCGTGTTCCATTTGCAAAAGCCTGCCACTCCCTGCCTCTTTTCACCAGCAAAGCAGACACCACTAAGTCACAGTGGTTCAGGCACATTGAGAGCTTTCAGTTAACATGGAAGAGGGAAATCTTCCAGATAGAACCACAAAGCTTCATATTTCTCACTTTCTTTCATCAATAAGCATTACCAGGTGCAAAATAATGGATATATAACAAGGAGAACCTAGTAGGAGCAGAAAGCTTGCATAACCCCTTCATTTGGCATTCCTGCTGCAGTTCTGGGCTGATTATCTCCAATTCTGGTATTGACAATTCAAGGAGGATAATGAAAATGATGGAAAAAAATGTAGAGAAGAGCCATGAGAATGCTTAAAGGATTACAAAATGTCCTGCATCAGTGAAAAACTAAAAGCTTAGTCTGTTTAGCTTACAATGGAAAAGGTTAAGAAGCAATTTAACCCCTTTTTGTGAGCAATAACATGAGGAGTAAAAGGCCATTTGGATTAGAAGGCAGGAGTGTAACTGGCTAAAAGGTGCTGATGGACTAGTCTAGATGGGGAATAAATGCTTCTTCTGAAAGTGATAACAATTAAACACTGGAACAACTTACCAAGGGCTGTGGTGAATTCCCCATGGCTGGTAGTTTTTTAAAAAGGAGCTGAGGTTTTTACAAAAATTATGCTTTGGTTCTAATAGCAATTGAGTGGGGGAGAAATTCTAAGACCAATGTCATGGATGGTAGACAGGCTAGAGTGTCTGCGACTGCTTTGGATATTGTAATCTACAGATCATTGTATTTACTTTTAAGAATCAACCAGACCTTTGTAAGACTCCTTATTTAAATGCCTTCTATGGGTCAGGTCCTGGTCACTCACCTGTTTCCTGTCTTTAGATGGTATTGAACCATTCAAAAGGGGGAGCATGGTGGTTGACTTGTCTGGAGATTTTCCATGGTAGCCCTTTAGAGGGAACGTACCTGGGGTATTGATCACAGGTCCCATTTTTACTGAATTGTTTCACAATGGCTATATGTATACGCACAGCATGAGCATGTGTAAGTCTACCTTATTAATTAAATAAAATATTGTATTTTAAGAGGTGCTTTTGCAAGCATTTGTATTTCAGTATATACTTTACAGATAAGATAAGATAATTACCAGTATCTTGTCTGAACAAAGGCCAAAAAATCAGCGAGAGGGATAAGAGACCCCTCAAGTAAAAGAGCACCTCTGGTTTTGGCTTTCAATTTGTACTTTCCATATGGAAGAAATTTAATAATTTCCACACTGTCGTGCAGGATGGCTATCCTAGCATCGCTAAGGTTTTTTCTAACCTGATCACTTCCTAGAAGTGTTTAATGACTGATAAAACTACTTTTTGTAGTTTTTAGGTCCATAATTTCTACATCAAGCTATTTGCTAATAGAAGGCTTTCAAAGTGAGTAGTATAGTCCAATTTTAGTAATGCTACATCCAAATGTATATTGGAAAGTGTACTAGCAGCGTTTTAATTAGTACGATTAACCCATTTTCTAAGAACATTGGACATCTGAAGATTTAAGATGAGTTTCTTGTGGTCAAAAATGTCTACAGGAGAAAGGCTGTTCAGAAACATCTCAGCATAAAAAGTGTAAGTGTGGGGGAGGAGGGCCTCTTTCACTCAATCCCTTCTTTCTCCAAAAGTATAAGCAAGGATACAGCAGAGGGAATAAAGTCCCCTGAAAATGATTTAATGCGCCGAGTAGTAGAATATCTAAAGCATTACCTCAGAGTAGCCTCTGAATGCATTGCCCATTGCTGTCCTCATTACAACACTAAGACATCAAATATTTGAAGTCTCTTCCTATGTAAAGCTTTTAATTTTTTTTTATGTGCACTACCATAGTAGTCCTTTTAATAAAAAGGAAATTCTTGATAAAAGGCATTAAAGCCCAGAAGAAAACAGCAGCAGCAAGCACTGGCTTCATCCAGTCACAGGACCCAGCTGGCAGCCAGCTTTTACTGAGAGCTGCCAAGAAAAGGCTGGTTGCTGTATCTGGCAGCAAGGATCCCCTGCCTGACCTCACCAGACAGAGATCAACGGAGCATGGGGGTTTCCAACAGGATAGGGCTGAAACTCAAAGTGATGTGTAAAGCGATGATCCAAAGATACAAAGCAGCTCTGATCTGAGTGTTTCAGTTTAAGTTCAAAGGCCTATTAGAGCCCGGCTGGAGCCCAGTTTGAATTTATAAATGTTAAAAGGCATGTTGGTGTGCTGTTCGTTTTCTTTTCATTAAAGATCTAGCTATTAATCGTCACTATTACTTTACTAACTGTGTCTACTTCCACTCAAAAGGAAACGGTGGAGGATCATGTTAGCCCTTGTGACTACCTGATACAAAAGGATCTACTGGACACCCGCAGGTATTAAAAAGTCTTACTGGAAATCAAACTGTAATTAACTCTTTTACACCAGTCAGCAACTATTTAGTTTGCGGAGGGGCTATCTAAACACGTCAAATCTTTTGTCCTCTGCCCATATAGAATTTTCATTCTTTTTCCCACCAGTATCTGTTTTTCTGTATTCAGTCTTTCCTCACATTACATGAAACAAAAAAATTTGACACACTTGGCTCTGCTGACTAAAGAATATTCTGAAAATCCATCCAAACTTCCTGTGGAGTTTAAGATTGGTGATATTTTTAGCTTGGCAAGTCAGATCTGACTCCTTCCATGGCCAGCCAGAAATCACTCCCAAAGAACAAAAATGAGTGAAACACAGTCATTCTAGTCCAGCTGCCACAATACCTGGCAGAGTAGGATCTTGCCAACAAATCAGGTAGCAGAGTTGTTGCAACAGAATGTTTTCAGAGGCCACATAAGGTAATTTTACACTACCTCAACCTTGTGCTGGGGCCACAGAACATAACAGAATCCTAATGGCACAGAACAAGTCACATTCCTTAAAAAGAGCAGATAACTCAATGCCAAATTATCCCTTGGTCTTTACTTGTTCTCTTGTTGACCAAATTTTCCACAGTTGCTTCTGTCCATCTACATATTTATCTCAGTATAAATGACCTTTGCAACAGGCTCAGCTTGTGGACATGTGTCCGCGAATCATCTCAGAGACACGTCAGCCTCTATCATCAGGACCACGTCATACAGCACTTACGCTACTTGTACTGAATAACAGATTTAACAGAATCTTGTCCAGGATTCAGGCACATGTAAGAAAAGATGTATTTGTGTCACCATGTCAGTCCACACAGACTATTCTTTTTGGCAGAACTAACTCCACATCATATATATTCATACTAAATTGCACAGAACCCAACCACTATATAGAAGAAATTGTCTACACAGTCATGGGAAGGAATTTCATAATATTGCAACATGCACTGCCATCTGTTAAAACTTACCCATGGTTTCTACTGGCAGTAAAACCTTTATTTTCAGAAATATAGCTTTCTAGGCAGAAATTGCAGTTTCTAAGGTCAGGACTGACTAAATTTGAACTCGGTGAATGTAAACTTCCTTTGCTAAAGGAGAAAACCCTCTCAATCACATGCTGAAAAAAAATGAAAAATGGCTTTTAAAGTATCCAAAGTAGACTACTTTAATTTAAAGAATAAATCATTCTGTTTATATGAAGACATGAATGTCAAATTTTCATTTCTCTAGTAATCTTGTCTCTGCATGCAAATGAGTAGCAGCTGAAATTACTAAAACTTTCATGTCCAAAATTTGACACTCATCTCTAAATAGGACTTCTCAGCCCTGGTCCAGTTCTGAACTAGACAATGACAAAAAAAGCAATAAGACACTTAATATCACAGGAAATTTTAATTCTTGAAGAAAACCAGACAAACCAATGGGTATGTTATCATATACTAAGAAAAATATATACATAAAGGCTTAAATGAGGAAGATCATACCTCTTCAGTTAAAAAAAAGAGGTATATATACAATACATACAACATACACATATTGTCCAAAGTCTTGGAATCAAGACAAACAATCTAAAAACTTCTAAGCCAAGCCTACTCAACAGAACATACTATAAAAACCTTTGGCTTCCGAAAGAGGACCTTTTTTTATTTATTACAATAACCAGCTTCCTTCCGGTATTCAACTTCATCTCCCCTCTTTGAAGATACCTTCTTTTTCCTACTGAAATGAAAATATTATCTTCTTTAGCAAAGGACTTGTGATAAGAGGCAGATGAAATACATCTTTCCTTGAAAGACAAAACCCAAATACTTCGTATTGTCTTCATCCACAATCCAAAGGTTTATTTTCGAAGAGCCAATTCTGACTCATTAGAAGTCAAGAAACAGAATAGGATGAAGATAGATACTAATTTAGATGTTATAGGTTAATTTCAAATGCTACCAACAACCTTTTCAAAGGAAGGTTAATTGAATCATTGCTTATGATCCTCAGTGGTTGTATCTGGAACAACTGAATTGGCTGCAGAGATGGATGTAACAAGAAAGACAAATTCCTCTAATTTAGTTACTGTGGGGTAAAGCAGAAGAAAATATAGGCAACTGTTTTGATGGTGTCTCTCCTCTAGTCACAATTTGTGAAGGACCAAAGGGCATTGTGAATTACACCAGTCTCATGCTTTCTGTTACAGTTTTGTGTAGGACTCAGTGACTAGGAGAATTTTTAGAAGAATCAAACGTAAGAATCCTGAATTCATTTCAGGGAAAGTGGGATAATTTCTGTTTACTGCAGTTCACTGAGAGTATCTGGGACTTCATGGAATACTTATGAAAAATGGTGCTTAAACTCCACTCCAAAAAGAGGGAAAGATTGGAAGGATAGCAGAAGGAATTTGAAAAAAAAAAATCTGATAGCATGGTCCACAGAGTTGTGTCTGATGGAATGGAGGCAACATTTGGTGCAAAAAGCCTTTAATGAATATCTCTCCCAGAACTGTTCTTTGACCAGAAGGAAAAACAAATCAAATCAGGACAGGATTCTGATACTGAGTTGGAAAGTAAGTTTGTAAGCTGAACTGACTAAAGAAGGTTCTGCATGGGAAATCCCAGGTGAAGAGAGCAGTAGTTCTATATAGATGTTCTCATACAAATATCATGATGAAAATACTAGCACAGACTCAAATGTGGAGGGAAGGTGAATTATTTAGCGTTTTAATCCTTCTGCAGAGGCCAGGCTGAGAGGGATGGTTATTTAGCAAGTAATGTGGTAGGGCTCCCAGGATGAGTATGCTCACACTGAGATGCTAGTTGAACATCATTATAAATTTCAAGTATATTTTCAAGAGTTGGTCGTTGGCTGCCTTTTTTGCTGTTGAACTTTCTTAGTACTTTTCTGCTTTTAGGTGACTGTTAAAGATTTTTCTACAAAGAAAAGGTGCATGAACATTCAGCCCACACACTGCATCATCTGTCCCTGTTGTATCTGCGTTATTATTTTTTTATATTTGTCTAACCCACTCCTACAAAGTTCCACTCAGATCTCTTAGATAAAACAGGACTGGAAAAGAGCTCCCAAGGGGAGGACTCAGAGTTGTCTTCCTGTTTTTTTTTCCTAGTGGTCAGAAACCAGGATGAGAATTTGGCATACTGAAGAGTTGTCCCAATTGTTTTCTTGACAGAAATATTGCTTGCCTCTGAATGAATTTGCTCATCCAAGGCAACAGAGATGGGGCAAAGTAAGAGAGAGTGAGAGCCATTAAGCTGAATACTAGTTCTAGACAATTGTGGTTCAATGCAGAGTGTCTAAAATTAAAACATTCTATATATGTATACATACACATATATACAGCAGTCTTCTTTCATTTTATTCCTACTGTCTTTTGCCTTAGCTATACCTGAAATAATGTATGAAACGTACAAGTCACAATTACCTTCTTCCATGGAATTTGCAGGCAGAAGCATGCAAAAGAAAGCAGGACCTAGGGTAAAAGAGGAGAAGGCAGTGGCATGACTATTGCGTAAGAGGCCAGAAGTCATTGACTTAGGAAATGACTGTATCATCAGACTCGGTGTGATCGCTTAAAGGCCTTTTTCATGGAAAGCTCCACCAATTCTACACTAACAAGAAGCCTTCCAACTTTAAGGTAGTTGCTAATGCTAAGAGGACATCACTGCTCTGCTCTTGCGTAATTTGGGGCGGGTGTGAGTTTGTTTGTAATATGGCCTTCTTTACTGAAAGGTACAACTTCACACAGAACAGCTGCTAATATAACCCTTGATGGCTATTAGAATGACATAACTAGGCTGCAGATCTCTTCATTAATGCTTCTGTCTAGCCATGGAAATACACTCTTTAAAGGAAGGTTGGGAAATATCTTCCTTAATGAAAAACAAATAGGAATTTCAAGTACATTTCTGCAGATCAGCTGTACGGTTACATTTTCTGGGTCTCATTTCCCCATTCCCTGCAGCTCTCCATGCTACACTGTGATCTCACATGGCCCACAACCCTGCTGCGCCCCGGCCTTCCTACCTCCTATTTCCAGAATCCAGCCAGTGCAGAGCACTGCACCGTGCTTCTTCCACATCTCACAGGGAGCAGTCCCATACCACCACCACCACCAACTGCATCAAGACTGTTGCGCTTTCCCCATTATTCAGCTTCCCTAAGGGCTGCCCACAGAACCTCTCCAACATTGCTCAAGTCCTGCACAGGACTCACAGGATTGGCTTGGAAGGTCATCTTCACAAATAAAATGGAAAACCAAAAAAACCAAGACTTATGAGCAGTGTGGCTGTACGGCATGCTAGCAATAAAACATCTGACTGACTCACAAACCAGTTTCATCAGTAAATACTTGCTGGGATTTGTTTCCCCAGATAAGTACTGCTATCTTTTTCATGAACATACATGGTGCAGTATTCCAGCCCATTATTTCTTATTTAAACTCATTTACCTTTCCCCAGCACAATGTACAATTTTTTGCCATTTTCTATCTCTGAATTTCACAGCAGAACAGAGAATCAGGCCAGACATATCTGATGCATGAAGCCTGTATGTCTTCCAAAACGGCTGATGAAACTTAATCCAAAACAATTCCAAACAGCAGAAGGTATCATTAAACTACGTATTAGTAGTATGTATCCATGTTGACAACACCTGGAATTATGTACTCTGAATTGTGAGATCATTTCTGATGAACAAACAGTTGTGATATATTGTTCCCACTTATGAGAAAAGTATGGACACCTGTTTTAATAAATCTCACATTCCTCCTGACATTTTTTCTACTGCTAGAGAAGTTAAGCTTGCTGGTTTTTCATTTGTCTCAAACATGAATTCAGTTTTGCAGAGACAGAAGTACAGTTGGTGTTACAGAGTTTATGTTTAGCTTTGCAATTCCTGTATGAATTCATTCTTACAATTAATCACAGGGTGACAAGAAGCTTGATCTGTTATTAGCATATACAGTTACTTTACCAGTTGTTGCCTGAAGTTAAACTGTTGCCTTGGTAGCAAAAAATTAAGTACAGATGCCCTTTAGGCCAGAAAAACTAAAACTCTTAGCAGTGGTACATCCTATACACTTAAATTTTGCTGTTAAATGTTAACACCTACAGTACAAAGCAGAGAATAACAAATGCTCACCTCTGCACTCAGGCATTTGATTTTAACATCTACACCTCAAGAGGTTTCAAACTGCTACTAGAAACCTTAATATCAAAAACAATTTATGAAACAGACATGAATGATGAGCTCCAATACAAACACGAAATAAAAGTGCAGGATACATCCTGGTGCAATTTCTGAGTTCAAAAGAGACCAAAACACAGAGCTTCTGTACCTGGGGCAAAGGATGGTTTCTGCTAGTGACCTCTGCTGTGAAAGCTCCTTTGTGCTCTGCCATATGTCTATATGGTGAGGTACAGCCCCACCCACCCTCTGCTGTCTTGATTAATCTATAATATTCAAAGACAGTATTTACTGCTATATTAAATACTGTGTCTCACATAGCTATCTTGACTCTGATCCTGGATGCAGAAGGGCATCTTTTCAAAGTTTTCCTCTGTGGTCTAATGAGGTCACTCTCTGCCTTGCGAGATCAGGGTGTCTCTGGGATGTTGTCACTTTCCCTATTACCAACACATAGTGTATCACATACACTGACCCTTGGCATCAGTGTGAAATTCAAATCAGCACATGGCACAGCACATAACCCTTTTGTAATTCTGGACACTAGCCCTGGATATTTCACTGTCCTATGTCACCAAAGAGCCAAATTCTGGGCAACAGTGACAGGACTTCCTAGTGTGTGCCTTGTGTATATGGCATTGAAGGTGTTACTGAACTGCAAAGAATAAAAGCATATACACAGACATCTTGTTACACCAGTTGTGTTTCAGCTACTTTGTTCTTTTTTTTTTTTATTTCAGTGAATTAAATAGTTGTCGTTATATATGTTTAGAGAAGTGTATTCATTTATGCTCAGCTCATCTTTGCTTCTTAGACCAAATACACAGTGACCCAAATACACAAATTTACACAAGATTTTAGAGAGATCACAGCATGATACATAATCCTGAAAGCATTCATTCAACACGTAAGGAAGATTTTCACTTAATCTGCTTGGGGGGTGAGAGTGGGGGGAGGGGGAGAGAGAGACACGATGTGCCCTTTCCATAAACTAAATTAAATTGCTTTTCATTGACTCAGGTTACTCTGGGCACTGCTCATTCTAATGCAGCCTTATTAAATCCAGAGAACGTTGCTGCAGTGAATTCTGGGATAAACTAAACAATGTTCAGATGCTACACTTCAGATAAGCATTTCAGATGCTGTCTTTGAGGAATGACAGGTAACGGAAACAGTGCCTAACTTGCTTCAGGAATGCATCTTTAAAAAGTTGCTTTTAAAAATCTGCTGTCCAATTACAGTATCTCGAAGTTATTTGAGCTAGAAAGGTCATTAACATTTTAAGCATACACTACACCATGGCTATTGCATATTTCCTGACATTCCTATAAAAGCTAGTGCTCTTGGGAAGCTGATCGCTCATGGGGTTGTTAATGAGTGAGAAACCCTTCTCTTGATCACTGTTCTGAATTCTGTTTAATGTGGAAGCAGCAAAGAACTGTCAGTGAGTAGTGGTGTTTATGATTTAATTTGATAACTACTTTTGATTCAGACTGTAGCAGGAAAATGTCCCAACTTAAACCTTTTCTTACCTTCCTTGCCCCCTTATTCATGAAAACATCTCTAGTGTGTCTGTACCAGCAAGCAATAGAAAACTACAGACTCCTACAAGAGACTGCACAGACAAAATGTCAGTGGTTATATAGCTTCATCACGGCTTGCTGAGGTGACTGTGTAGCTCACTGAGTACACAGAAGGGGCAGTACAGACCTCCTGACTCCAGGTCAGATTACAAATTCTTATGTCTTCTCAAGGATTTTACTGTCTGCTGGGAAGAAAAATTCTCCTTTATGAAAGAATAAGATCAAGTTATGGGATTTGCTTTAAGGACTGTGCTGGGTGCTTCTGGAAAACATGGTGGCATTTCCTCCCCATTACCTCATTTGCTTGTAATGAAGGTTTCCTCTAAAACATGTTTTTGGTAGAGCTGGTTATAAAATCCCTTTTCTTACAATTTAGCAGATATACAGCCCAGACATGGCCCCACCATGGAACAGACCATCAGTGGTCTATTTCCCTGGCATGTGGGACTTTTAAATGCATTAGGGAAGAAACATCCTGGAGGGGTAAGTAACAGAGGTGTGCTTTACCTGGCAGACCAAGGCAAAGACTCTCCTTTCTTTCCACTTCCCCTTCTTTCCTCTCTTTCCTTTTCATGCTGGACTTGTGTTAATTTAATGAATAAAGAAAAAATAGTATGAATTACAAAGGAAGAATGGTCTAAATCAGATGGTACGGTCAGATGGTTCCCATCCTCTTTCTACTTCACATCAGTCTACTATTTGCTCTTCAGCCTGGTGAAAGCACTTTCCTAATGACCTTTCTGTCACACCTAAGACAATGAGCATTAGTAGACCATTTATGAAACAGTAGTATCTCCAGGTGAAAAGACTGAATTGTTACTGGAAGTACATGAGCTTCTCCATGGATTGGTATCTACCTACCTCTATCATTCTGAAGACAGAGATTTTCTTAGGCTGCATCTGAAGTGGTGTGGATATATGCCATGATGTTCTCAGCTGTCCTGTGATTACTCAGACCACAGACAAGCTCAGAGCACACTAGGATTTCTATCCATTCCATATACCAAGATTCCCACTCAACAGAAATCAAGGCACCGAGTGGAGAAACTAATGAATGCTTGAGTCTTACCCAATAAGCAGCTGGGATGTGGCAAAGTGAGATATACCAGCTATATATATATCTAGTTCCCAGAAATGCACAGAAAGTGATTTTTTGAGGTTTTTTTCTGTTACTGTGGTAATTATAAATACTGAGAATGAAATTCTGACTCCACTGGTGATTATGACGAACCTCTCAGGGACTTAAACAAGGATAGCGCAGTAATTTGGTAACAGCATAGTTTAGCTTCGCACTCTTTTAAAAGTTCTTTATGGTTCGTCTCTGATCTACAAGGAGGCCACAGTTTACACCACCCACAGCTCTGCAGTCCCCAGATCAAAATATTTTGCTTCTGTTTTCTGACATTATCTTACTGCAGTTAAGTCTAGCAGCTGCGTGCTCAGAGACAGAATGGGAATAAGTGTGATAGAATGTAAAACATTGCTAAGTCTATATGACAACTCTGGTGATATTTACTGCTTCTCACCTTTTCTTAATTACAGGATCAGTGGAGAGAATCATTCCTCACCTAATTTTCCTGTCCTTTCATTTGCCATGTGCAACTGGTTACAAAAATCAGCTCACTAAGTAGCTGTATGTGGCCCAGCGACAAGACTGATTCTACAGGGGTCTGGGATTAATATTAATGACTATTTTTAATTAATTTGGTATAGGATGCAGATTGTCAAGAAAAAAACTTAGGATGCTATAAGCTGGGAAGGGATGACAAATTATTTAAGGGTAAGATTAAAGCACATCACAGTGAATGAATGAGAGTACCAGACAAAAACAGTGGGACAAAATATGAATAATCTCTGACATCCCAATAGGAGATGGAGTATTCCATCTGCTCAGCGGCTCCTATTTCTCAGGTACTGTTTGTGAGCAACCAGAGAAAGTCAGGCTGTCTAAAAATGGTTCTGAATTAGCTAGATGCAGTTGTTATGTCTGTACAAGTATACTGCCTGTCTAAGTAGGGCATGAATTTCAGCACTAGGTCATGACAATTTATAGTGTTTAATTGTTACCATACCAATTAGTTCTCCCCAGATGATGCCACAGCCCAGCTCAGCTGTAGGACAAGGTCCATTTTCTGTAAGTAGCAAGGACAGATTTTACCAGGAGATCTTTCTCATGTAGTTATAAGCTCTTCCATGCATCCACCAGAGACCAGGCCATGGCATCGTAATGTTTATTAGCATAAAGAGATGCAGTCCCTACATTCACATTGAGGAACGCTTTGGAGGAAAATTGCATCTGCAACGAATCTACCCATTTCCCTTCTTTTTAAAATAAAGTTGTTGTTATCGTGTCTTGGAAGAAGAGCCAGATATGGTACAGAAATCCTGATAACGGGATGGCTTTTGTTACTTCAGACTATACAGACTATAGCCTCACCACATGTATCCTAAGAGCTGTAGAAAATAGCTCTGCAGAAACTAATGAGTGCACAAAACAGTATGGATGTTCCCCCAGCCAGGAGACATTATCCCAGACATAGATGTCTCTTCATATTTCATGACTCCTTACAAACACATATTTGTAGCTTCAACAGTAATGATAGAGCTGTCATTGCTGGATCTTGAAACAATAAATTTCTAAAGTCTCAACCAAAAAGACCACATTGCTAAGGTACATCATTCCCAATCATCACAGGGCATATTTCAAGCACCACAGTGAAAAAAAGTGGTCAGTGTCTGGTTTAACTATAAAATATTCCTAGTCTGGCACTTTATCCCCAGCTGAGGAACATGCCTCCTGCCTTCCTGTCTCAGATCCACAAATCCAGACTGTTGATCTTCCTGTCCAAGTTGCTGACCTTCAGGTATTTCTTCAGGTTGGTTCTTTTGCCTGGTCTCTGGAGGAGGAGAGATGTAGTTTATGATGAGTTTATGGGCTTTCTGAGAGATTCTCATTCTAGGATGTGCATTATTTTAGTGACAGAGTTACTTTTGTAATGCATATTATGTCTAGAACATGCAATGGACAGGGTTTTTACATTCTTTTTACTCCAGTATGTTTAAAAGTTTTATTTTTCTTGTCAAATTTAGCTATGCTTTCAAAAGCGCAAACACTTCTTGATAGGACAGCAGACATACTTGTAAGAAACTTCGATTTTTTTCCTTCACCCACTCCCCATTTTAGATCATCTTTCACATAGGAACAGCTTCCCTCCTCCTCACTCACCTCCTCCTCCAAAAAATTTCTGACATCTGCTCCTTTACCCCTCTAGCAGCCACTCTCCCCTCATCATTTGCCTTTTATTTTATGGTACCCACTTGTGCCCTTCAACTCCATGCTCTTTTGGGTACAAGCTGTTACGCGTGTTGCACTTCTAGCCCTTTGTAAAGCATCTTAAATGTTATAGACATTTACAGCACAATATAAATGATAATGCAGTTAGACTGGAAAGGCAATTCCCTAGTTAACACCTCCCACATGTGGTGATTAAGTACTAGGCTCAAAACCATACAGCAAACCCAGTGCAAATACATTTCTAGAAAGAGACTGCAAATTCCTAACTCCAGATGGTCTGCAGTTGGTGAATAATTACATGGATTGTTTAGTGCTTCACTAATCAATCATGACAGCAACAAGGAGAAAAAGCATGTCTGGGTAAAGGAAAATGTCCTTTGGATAAACCCCAAGTTATCATTTTGTGCATTTGATCTGCTCATCAAACATCATCTTTTTTTCCCCTGTTCTGGTCTTATATTGTTCTTAATTGTTTGAGAATAAATCCAGAAAAAGCAGTTGGATTTTTTCCCTATAAAATACACAAGAGGGGAGGATGACCAACATCACCATAACTGCAAGGCTGCATTGTATTTCACAGATTGCAAAAATTATAAATGGGAGAGGAAGGGGCAGAAAATTAATTTCCTGCATTCAGTTCTGGAGATCACGATGCCTTTGCTATCCATTTCTGTAAAATCAGCACAAAACCTGCAATTTAGCATGCAGAAAACAAGGATTGGAAGGGAGAATGCCAATCTCCAATTTTTTTCCTCACAGCATGAAAACAGTTTGATCAAAAAAAACCCGATTTCTCCAAATCAGATCATAAGTAATGAATATGGGGTCCACTTTAACTGGAATATATGGAGCAAAGTCCAACACTATCTTGAATACATATTGATCAGCTTAATTTGATCACTCTGATCAAAAAAAAGGAGGGAAACAGTACAATTAAATACATAAAAGGGTGGATGGAGACATGGCAGGAGTCAGAAGTGGAATATGTGGTTTGGGGGATTTATTGGGGAGGCAGGGAAGGGAAAAAAAAAGGACAAAAATGTCCAGTTATCCCATTGATTCTGTTGTTCTGAGTGCAGCTATCTTTGTGGTTCCTTGCACTTACATACATATATTTTTCAACCTAGTATTTACCAGTAGTCCAGGAAATTGTTAGATAATGTACATTTTCTTCTAAAGTAATAAGTCTTGAAGAAACAAACTGCATGGCAGTAGACACAATAAAATGTAATGAGCACGATAAACTGTGTGGCTGTTGTTTAAAGTTTGCACATAAGAGCAGCAGAGAGCAGAGACACAATGTGCTGTATTCCAATCTGTCTAGTTTTTCCATCAAATAAGCAAAAATAGTTTTCAATTACTGTTGGCATAACTCAGAAAAATGCAAGCAGGCAACATAGAAAGGCCGTGAAAAGCAGTGAGGTAGAAAGTACAGAGTAACGGGATTTCAAAGATCTGAAATTACAGAAGATGTATCCATTTTAAGGCTAACTACTCTTTGTCTCTCATTAGAGTCATGTAGCAGAAAACTAACCTGACCTTTTTAAGAAGGACAGTTGCCAAAGGGTGGACACTGAACACTGATGACATTAATATTTCCTTCTAGTACCAACATAAGTAATTTGGAATGAGGTCTACAGAAATTCTATACGGGTACTGCTGGTGGCGGCACTTTTATTGATGTTATAGGAAGATGTGCCTGGAACCCAGCCTAAGCTAACTAAGTGTTGATCCATATATAACGGGAAGAAAATTAAGTGAAGAAAAAGCTTTTCTTTATTACCTTGGACTTAAAATGTGTTGAAAAAAATCTTAAATACAACTATCACTAATCTTTTATTGTTCCAAGTGACCAAAGTTGCAGTAAGTTGTTTTTCTTACATTCATTTGCTCACAGACCACTATATGATCTATTTTACTCTGTGTTTTACTCAAAGAAGACTCGCCTGTAAATAGTAATTTTTAAAGTGGCCTTTAAAGTAAGCCACTGAGGGGCTCATAAGAAACATAAGATCATTCAGGACTGGTCAACTCTGAGGCAATAGTAAAAGAAAAAGCAATGGATTTGGCAGGGAACATTTCAGAACAGAATTTTCAGAAGTCTTGATGAGAGAAAGCGTTGTTGAAATGCAGAGTACAGTACAGTACACCCCACCTTTCTGTACCATTCTAGTTGTTCCCATCTGGTACAAAGCACAGTCATTCCCTCCTTTGTAAATCTCATCATCTCTTCTTTAAGTCTTAAGCACCAAGATACCAAAATTGGTCCTGCTGATTTCTTACAGGAGATCACTTCTATCTTTCACTATTTCCAACAAATATTTTATTTTTTACTATCTACAATACGCGTAAGCCTACACATCTCAACTTTCTGTGATCTGGCTTAGTTTCCTACAGTTTGCTTCTCCAAGTCAGTACTGAAAGAAAATAAGCTTTTCACCTGTTGAACCTTTGTACTTTTCTAAATATTTCTGGAGGTTCTCAGGCTTTTCTCTGTGAGAAGGTACAGCTGAATTGGAATTCTGCCTCCACTTCTCTTTGAGTATCTTTGTGGTTGGATGTAAAAGTTTCCAGATAACTGAATTTAACTATTGCTTCTGCAATTGATCACTAGGTAGTATCTGCTTGCATCCTATCTGTGGTTAACTGAGTCAATACACAGGCATTTCAATCCCTCCCACACTACAATCCTTAATGTGGTTTTCACTCCTGGTTTTCACTAACTCCATCATTTGCTGCCTATTATCTAAGACTGCAGCTTGCTTTGTTATCCCATAGGCACATCTGACTTGCTCCTCATCGCGTGGGGGAGGGTGGGACATGTCATTCGTTTTTAGTTTGCAAATCCTTTCAGAGCTTCTCTCAAAGCAAATTCTCTCTACATGTTGAAAAAATCTGGGCAGCACATGTTACTGTTTCACATGCTGTTTAATGAAATGGTTGCTTGCTGCTGTTCACAGACGTTCAGAGCCCAGTGCTGACTTATCAGGATGTGTTTATTGGTAGCTTGCACTTGGCAGTTTTATTCCTTAGCCCATTTGGGTTAACTGACTGCTCCTCCATACCAACACTACCAATCTCTTCTGGCTAGATATCACACAGATTTTTCTGCCTCTGGACAAGAAACTATGGGCCGCTGAACATCTACCTTTGGACAGTCTAAAAGCCAATAATTGGTCTTTGGACTTGGGCTATTCTTTGCTTGCTGCGTGTTCATCCTTCAGCATCACTTGGATCTTAGTCATGATGCTGTACCCACCTTGGACTTCCAATTTAGGTGTTAAATGAAGAATGAATGAACATGAAAGCAGGGAAGTTCAACCAGATGCCTCTCTCATTCAGTAAACCAAGATGAACACTCATTTCCTATTACTTCTTTTAGAGAGCTTATACATTCGACAGCCAAACTTTCACAGTTAGGTCTCCAGATGCAAGGGTGATAGCTTTGCTTCATTTTTAATGAATGCCTTTTCAAGCTGTTGATAGAACTCATCAACTGCATCTTTGTCATCTGCTGTCGTAGGAGTGTTAATCTGTATGATCGACATATTGACTGGATTTGCTAGAAAAAGAACTGTAATGATTTTACTGCTGATTGGATTACATCCAAGCATAGACTTTGATCTCCTCTTGGATATGACAAACACAGTGCAAGTTTCTTCTAATTTTTTTTGAGCTTAAGCAGCACCCCAAGTAGCTGTTCATCATCCTAGAACGACATCTATTATTTCACTGCAGCATTGATTCTATATTTATCTACTTTAGATTTTTTCAGTTCTTTTCTCACAATAATGCTCTTTTTCCCATGAATTTCAAGTTCTTACATTAATGCTTGATCTGCAGAAGATT
This sequence comes from Baryphthengus martii, assembly GCA_013396935.1. Lineage (NCBI taxonomy): Eukaryota > Metazoa > Chordata > Aves > Coraciiformes > Momotidae > Baryphthengus > Baryphthengus martii. The sequence continues at coordinate 58,129 of VWZK01012760.1, forward strand.
GGTGGTATAACCATCAAGAATTACCTTCCTAGATGCTTGGTAGAGCCACAAATACTCCATATGACCAATGACTTGATATGGCCAAATACTCTATATGAACACCTTCTGAGCTGTAGCGTCTTGCATTTCATCATGGGAGAAAGGTGAGAGGATGGATCTCATGGCCATTGCTCTGCCATGCTCTTTTCCTAACCCAGCACCTTCTCGAATTGTCACCTACTCAGTCTTGCACATCTCCTGCAGTTTTTCAGTTTACCTGTACTATGGTCAGCATTTGGAGTCTGCATATTCTACTGATCCTACAAGTAATGAACTCCACATCTGACAAGAGTCAGGTGACTGCATGAATATTTGATCTACAAAAAAAAGAGTGATGAAAGTGGAAGTATAAAAGGGATGAAAACATGGGTTTGGCAACTGACAGAGTGGGAGACAGAAACTGGAGGAAGCACAGAGCATTTGAAAACCAAAGGCAGTGCCTGAATATTGAACAAGTTACTTTAAGGAATGCATGCAGTGTTGCTCAGCTGTAAGCGGGAGTTGGGTGAGCACTGTGAAACCTCAAAAATGTAGCAGATCTGGTTGACACACCTATGATCAATCCTCTTTTGCATCTCATAACATTTTATATTTATATTTGATCTGGAAACACAGTAAATGTCAAATTACTTTAACTCAGGACTCTATTAAAACTGAAGCTATGACTCAAGTTCATTCTTGTTAGAGCATGTCTTTTGAAGGTACTCCTTTGCTACAGAGCACAAAATGGCAGCTTAAGGAAAAAGGTGAAAAAAAAATCCAGAACGGCTTCTTACTCTTTCTTGAATGTTTACATAATATTTTAAATGTCGTCTTCTGAACTGAAATAAATTTTATTTCTAGGCACAAAGCTGCCACTCATTCCACTAAATCATTTTGCTTTCCTGGGGTGCAAGTCAAAGTAAAATTTGGGATATTTTGTGTACTCTTCATAATTTTGCATTATATTCCTCAGTGGCTTTCCTAGCTTTGTCTTCAGCACTTGTCTCGTATTAATTTTTTTTTAACTAACTTTTTTCATCCTTCAGATACCTGTGGATATGACCTTGCAGAAATAACTGCAAGTGATGCTAATACTTGTAGTCAGGTCTGTAGTTTCTTCCATCTTAGTAGTTTCCGTCACTCTTCATGAGAAAAAAAGATGAATGACTGGGTCAAACGCTGCTTTTTATTGATCATTATGAGATGTCATTAGGACACATTGTCTGGTTCATTTGGTTTTTTTCTGTTTACCTCAACTGTCCTGGTATGAGTCAGAACAGAACAATTCTGTTCGGTGATTTTACTTTTCAGCTAAGCTTCTTTAACTAACTGCACTTCCTGAAATTAGCAGCCTGTTTTCGCAGGCAGTGCCTGCTTCTAGTGGTGATAACGTTCGACGTTTAGAGTTAGTTCCAGGGACTGGTGTGCAGACCAAGGCCACTGTTAGATCCTGTGTACCACTCTGGGGAGTGCAGAAAGTAAAAGCCACACATGCAGGGAGGACCGGACAGATCAGTGCCCTTAAACTGACCAACGGGGTGTTCCATCCCATAGACACCATATTTGGCTGCTGGGGGCCCTTGCTCGGGTGCTCTCAGCTCGGGGCCTCTTGCTCTGGGTCCTTGCTCGGATTCTTCCTCGCTCCTTCAACGGCTAAAAATCCAAGGAGGCCACTCTGTTCATTCTGCCTTCAATCCTGATTGGAGTGTTTCTGAATCCAGTACAAGAATCCAGCTCCCGAACTCGGTTCCCGTTTGCTGCTGGGCCCTGTCCGGGACTTTCCCGGTGCCTGCTCCACAACATCAGTGGTGACGGTCATGTACTTGCCATCAGCAGGGTTTGGGTTCGATACTAGTCTTTTATATATTTGTATATATCTCATTTTATTCTTATTATTTTCCTGTTTTCATTAAAGCTGTTCTAGTTTCCTCTTCTAATCGGCAACTCTCTCTCCCTTATTCCTTTTCTCTTTCCCCTTTAGGGAGGGAAGAGGGTTAATAGAGAGCATCTTACAGGTTTTAGGGCTGCCCTGACCCTAAACCACGACACTCAACACATTAGGATTTCTCTCAAGGATTTGTTGACTCTAAACTGTGATGCAGATATTTTAGGAAACTATATACATCACCAGAAAAAGATCCTTCTGACTGAGTTCACCCACTGGTCTAACTCTCTGTCACACACCTCAGGTTTAGCAGCTGCCTAGATGCTCTCCATATGATCATAGAAACCTTTAGATGATGATAAGACTATTGCGATGTGAATTTGAACCTGGTGCTAGCAATCAAAGAAGTTATTTGTTTAGTCTGTTCTCAGGTTCTTCATGTACTTCTCTCCAGAGCAATCCTGTAATGCAAGAAATGCCACTGATTGAAATAGACTCTTGCTAGGAAAGGCTGCACATGAGATTTGAAAAGTAAAAAAATTGTTATATCTCATCTTCTCTTGGAGGAATTGCATAAATTTATGTAGCCACATTTTAAAACTGATTAGAATGATATCTCAGTACTCTGGAAAAAATGTTTTCAATATGTACAACATAAATCCATAACCTTTACCTCAGATTTCTGAAATGTAGAAAAGAAGAACTTTTTTTTCCTTCTAATTTCTACAGTATAGTTGGCAATTATGTTCTTTTATAGACACTCACCCACAATTACAACAAATCATTATAATTTTTATTACCAGCAATTAAAATATAACAGCTGTGTATTTCATTTCAGATGCACTTCATTCTTCTCAGGATTTAGATGCTTGTAGTTGCAGTGCCATAAAAATCAATATGAAGTAAACAGAAATGCAAAATTATGAATGAGGATCAAAGAAGAACTTGGGAGAAACCTCTTGGCTGGATCCTATCTCAGGAAACTTTAAGTGTGGCTCCAGCTTTGTGAAATCTGATAGAACCAATTTTGTATAGTCATGTTATGATGTGCTCTCACGTTTTTGTTAAATTGTGGGTTTGGGTTTTTTAATTACTCATGAGAATACGGAGAAGAGTCAGCTAGTGAAAGGAGGTTGAGATAACTATATGATATGATATGATATGATATGATATTTTATTTTCAAGTTGGTCTGATGACAACTCATGCATCCTCATTGTTTGGAAAGCCTATATGAAAGATACAGTGACCAATTTCATACAGCCAGCAAGAAGTATGATGCTGACCTACATAGCCCCTTGGCCACTATTTTATTTCTGGTGTGGACAGCTGACTATGATCCATACTTGTATGAAATATTAGGGCTGTTGTATCTGCAGAAGTAGAGATGACCACTTTCTCTTTGCCTGTTGCAGCTCTTAACTGGTATAGTCTGGTGCACCAGTGTCCTGGTTTGAGTGAGAACAGAACAATTTTGTTCAGTGACTTGACTTTTCAGCTCAGTCTCTTCTGACTAGCTGCCCTTTCTGAAGTTAGCAGAGCGTTCTCGCAGGCAGTGCCCGCTTCTAGCGGTGATAACGCCCCATGTTCAGAGTTACTACCAAGGATTGGTGTGCAGACCAAGGCCACTGTTAGATCCTGTGCACCATGGTGAGGGGTGCAGAAAGTAAAACCTGTCGAAGAAGCGGACAGGAGAGGTGACCCTGAACTTACCAACAAGGTATTCCATCCCATAAATGTCATATTTGGTATAAAGCTGAGGGATCATGAGGATCAGAGGATGCTCTGGGCTCTGGCTCGGCTTCTCCTTCCTTGCTTCTTCAATGGCTACCATCTGAGGAGGACTCTGTTCTGTCTTTGATCCTGATCTGTGTGTTCTTGAATCTAGTACCAGCATTTAGCTCCTGAACTCGGTTCCCGTCTGCTGCTGGGTCCAGTCTGGGACTTTCCCAGTGCCTGCTCCACAGCATCAGTGGTGATGGTGATGTAATGGCCATTGAGGGTGTGTGTTGGGTTCAATACTGGTTTTCTCTGTAGTTGCATATATTCTATTTTTATTATTATTTTCATTAAAGCTGTTCTAGTTTCCTTTTCTAATGGATAAGTCTCTCTCCCTTATTCCTTCTCTCTTCCTCTTTGGGGAGGGAGGGGGGTTAATAGAGAGCATCTGTTATAGGTCTAGTGGGCTGCCCTGACTCTAAGACACGACAACCAGCAAAGAAATATCTTTGTCTACCTTTACCTATGCTGTACTATTCCTGACTCCAGCTGCATAGACCCAATGCAGGTTAAAGCACCACATTGCACTGGTCTTTAGACTAAGCCACATTCGGCCCAGGGGAAATGCAAGCACTAGGAAAGCAATAACATGGGATCTTCATCAAAGTAAATAAGCACATTCAGGCTTTTCAAGGCATTCCTAAGAAAGCAAGGATGATTTAGCTGTAAAGGTAGCAGGAGTTCGTGAAGAAGGCGTGGTTCCCTGTTTTGCCACACAGTTCTGGTGTGACTTTGAGCAGTGATGGAATTGCAGAGTTTAGGCTGCTAGGAAAGAGCCTGTGAGGTTATTAAGTCCATCTACCCACCCTGAGGCAGCTGCATCTCTGCCAAAGTTTGTCTAACTGCTCTTGAAAAACATTCAGTGACCGAGGCCCTAAAATCTCTAGCAGCCTATTTCTGTGATTAATTCATCCTTATCTTTAGGAAGATTTATTAATTTTCGGTCCTGATGTCTAGCTTAAGCCTCCTTTACTAAAGCTTGTTACTTTTGTTTTTTTCCTCCATGGACTCAGATTTGCAGCAAGTTATTAAGCATTTGTAGAATGTCAGTGAATCTCCACTCCTCTCACCTCAAGCCTAAGCACCATGTAAACAGTTTAGGTGAGTAAACCCATGCTTCAGAAATCACTTAGCTGGGTAGTATACTGCACATATCCCTTTGCCAAAGGGTGTGCTCAGACCTACAAAGCCATTGTTAACATAAGACATTGTCTTTCTAGGAACAGGACTGTTGCAGTTGCCAGCTTCCACCAACAGTCTTTTCAGCAGTCTTTTCATTAACAGCTTCAGCTAGAACACAATGGTTTTGTACTTAAAAGTCCGCCAACTCAGCTGTTTACTGCTGATACGCAACAGGGACAAATGGCCAAGTGCCAAAAGGACTATTTAAATGTGAGATTATAGTTGGAAGATAAACTTAGGCAACAAAATTCCAGAAAAAAAAAATGTAGAGACTCCAAAGCACTAGTTTGTGGAAGCCCTTCAGGAAATCTTTATACTGAAATATCTTAAGAAACATGAAGAGCTTGTGGGGATAGCGAGTTCAGTACAAGGTTTCCCTATATTCAAGTGGGATGGAGAATAAGAAAACTGAAACATGCTAAAGGTTTTCCAAATACTGACAAAAGAGATTTATTCTAGCAGATTTTCCAGTGAACGATCTTTCCCAGAATCTACATTTACTCAATCTCCAAATTTCAGCCAGATCTCTACAGAAGGAATAGGAATTTTCATGTACAATTTATGCTTTGATGTGTGAAACATACGTTGTGTCAGGAGGACATAAGCTGTTAAGGAGAAAGTATAGTCCAATGTAAAACAGTAAAGAGAGGCACTGATAACCAGAAGGCTGCCTGACAAACCAGAAGATCAGGGTCATGTTCCTCTGTGCTTTGTACCAGTAAGGATCCTTGCCCTCTCTACCTCCAGGGACAAATGTTCTTTCAAGAAGAGAATTCTGAATTTTAAGAAATGTATTCAAGTAGAAGTGAAGGGAGGAGTGCAAGAGGGAAATGATTCACTACCATAACTGGCAGAAGAATAACCCATTCATATGCAAGGTCATCTGTTGTTCTATGTCATTGTGCTAATGAATCACCGTTTGTTTATACACTGGGAGTAGTACCTTTCCAGTACAGAGAGGAAACAGAGACTATTTGCACCAGGGATTACGCCAGTAATTTTAGTGAAAACTTCTAATTCCAAAACATCTGGCTGAAGAAAGGGCTGTATTCATACTTAGACCTGCGGAGAGACTTACTTCTCTGGACTGTGTGAGATTTAAACATATTTGTCTTAGTGCCAGACTTGCGGCCATCTGATCTGAAGCAGAATCTGACAGTGCAGACACTGATATATTATGAATGGTCAAAAGCACAAACTGGGGAGCACAATGTTTGTGCTTTTGCTACAGCTACAGTGTCCATTAGTGGTTTAGAGGAGAAGAGAAATGGAAAGGCTGTGACAGGGAATAACTTAACTGGCAATAGGACTAATTTATGCTTTAAATTTCCATCTAAAGGTCTTAAGAAACAAGTTACCTCAACTATGAGCTATTTATTCCAATAACTCTTAATTCGGATATTGAGGATTTTTCAGTACGTTCAGATGTTGCCAAAGAATCTGAACAGAGAGAATCTTTCAGCTTAAATTCCCAAGAGATGACCTCTTGATTTGACTAGATCAGTTTGAGGGGCTGCCCTCTGAAGAGGACTGTTTTCTGAGTTGGTTTGTGGATAAGAAAATCTAAATGTTACATGAAATCCTACGATTTGACTAAACAAGTGCTGAATTCCAGTAAAAGTCTAAGTGACAACAGAAAAATAATGGAAGTTAAGGAATATTTTCCTAATAAAACCTTTCTTTCCCAACACAGTAGATTTCCCGCTTTTTTTTTTTTTTTAATTATTTTTTCTTGATTCACATGATTTGAGAATTCCCCAGGGCTAAATTCTGAGGTCTAAACGCAGTTCTCTGAGTTGAGTGCATTCTTGAGAGAAGCTGTGGGATCAGGACATAACCTGTCCTGGGTGAGCTGGTTGCAGTATTCAACCATAATCATCACAAATCAGATTTTGTCAGCCCTGCTCAACTGAGAACTCTTGCATTAAATGCCAAGCTGGGTTGGAACTACATAGGTAAAGGTGACAGAATTTCAACCTTTGCTTTAGGAACTAATCTTCAATCATGGTCAGTGTATTTTTTGCCTAAAAGGATACAATAGCATCCTTCAGGTGCTTGACATTTCTGACTCTCAAAGTCTTGCAGCATTTAAAGACACACATATGCAAAAAAAACCAAACAAAAAAAAGCCAGTATAATTTTAACACATTTTTTAAGGTTTGGAAGTAAAAGCCTTCCTTATTAACCCAATATATAAAGTACAAACTAATAATACTCCCTGATATAAATTGTAGAAACTCCCATGGAAAGATTGATAATTGCACATTTAGAGAACAACAATCAATGGCATTACAAAATGCCTTTTTCCCCCCACTCTGTCACAGGAGCCCACTACATGGATGCTTATCCTAACCTTATCTGAAAGGCTATAAAACAGAACTGGCAAAGACAGGAGACTGGATTCGTTCAAGGACTGTCACGTACTTCTTAGTTACTGTTTAAACACCACGTGATGGATGAGGAGTACGTGCAGAGCAAAGCTCGGATTTTGAACAATTGCTCTGAAACCTGCAGGAGGTCATTTCCATGCTTCATGCAGCACAACCATGGGCCTCTCAACTGTATTTAGCTTCCTGACATGCAGAAGTAATGCAAGACTCAACAACACGTTCCTTCAGACCTCTACTGATTTTTAAAGGAAAAAAAAAGTTTTGGAAACAACTTCTGTATAGATTCTCACTCTCTTGTGAAAACGGAACAACACAGGCGGTACTGCAACACTTCAACTTTCAATATCACATCTATGGGCAATGGGCAAATAAACACTCTAGAAGGAACAGAGCAGAGACAGGAATGAGACAGATACTTCATTTGCTACTCTGTGGAGCCACATACCTCTGGAAAGAGCCTGGTGCTATCTATCGGTCTGTATCCAATGAATGCTTCACAGCCCTTCAAGCTTGCGAGTCATTTCAAGGGATCAAGCCTACGTTATTGCTGAGCTTTCCATGTGAGCTGTAGGCCCTAGATTTGCTTCATTCCTCTTTCCTCTGGGAAATGAGAAGGGAAAGAACTCTCAAGCTTCTGGTGATCAAGTCAAGCACTCTGCTACAGGAAAAAGCATGGAGAATACTGTACCAAATTAAAGACACAAGAGAATCAGCCAACAACAACCAAAAATGGCACCCAGGATTGACAGTCAGAAAAAGTTTTAGATATAACAGTACATCCATAAAACTATGAATTAAAAAAAAAAAAAGGAGTGTTGTAGGGAATGGTAGGAATAGAGATAATGAGGGATCTAAACAAAATACAAAATATTTTAATGTTACTTTCAGGGGACAAACTAAACAGAATTTTGAATAGTTCCATAATAGGCAAATGCTTAAATTATTACTACTACACCCTTTCTCTAGTTGTAAATTTATTTAAAGAGAATAACACATTTTCATTTATTTTTTTCCCTTAATATTGTAGAGAAAGTTACGTGGTATGCACCTCACAAATAAACAGAAGACAAGTAGTTGTGCTTATTGCTTAAGATGTTGATGCTTAAACATATTAACTACATCACAATCTTATAACCTTAATTATAGAGCTTCATCTAACTTTAAACATTTACTTTACTTTGTTACAGCTGTGGACTAAGAACTTGTACAAATAGCTCAGAGAAGCTTGGCCTTTTCTTTTGTTTGTTTGTTTCTCTTTTGAACTGTCTGTCCTATAAGATGACTGCACTCTAATATCTTCACCTTATGATTCATGGAAAGATTGGGAAGAAAATAGACAGTACAGTACCAGTGAGCATCTGCTGTTGATAAAGATTTGCAACAACCTAGTTAAACTCTGCGGACTTTGTATGTCAGCTCTGCACAATACCAATACAAAATTTAAGAGGAACAGGTTATGCTCAAATATTAATGCTCTACAGGGCAGAAGGAGTCTTCCCCTTACTGCAGAAATTCCAAGGCACTCTTCAAAACCTCAAGTATTTAGTTTTCTGCTTCTTTCCAGTATCTACTTAATCTACCACCAGTGTGGCTTGAGTTAGCCATAAAAGATAAACCCTGGTTTGTGTCTTCGATACTAGAAGATATCGCTAACTCTCCTAACTGTAGTTGAACCTTATCTTTTCACACTAGCTAGCCACTCTATACTACTTATATTACACACACTAAAGCAGTTCATTAAAGAAGTCAATCAAAAAAAGTAATCAAAAAAAGAAGAATGAGAAAAATACAGAGATGGTCTTCCTCCTACTCTCTGAACCTACCCATAAGCTGATGGAGAATTCTGGATTTCTTCTGAGTTAGAACAATTGAATGATCTTCGTGTTAGGTCAACGAGAAAGTTACAAAATTAAATCTATACTAATAAATTAAGCAGCGCCAGAGTATGTTTTCCAGCTTGGTACTCACTCATCTCTACAGATGAATTACTAAAACTGTCCCTGGCACAGATTTATCTTGTACCAACTTGTGCTCTTCTAAGTAGTTCCAGAGATGTTTAAGGTGTTAACACAGCCCCAAGCAGCAATTTAGACAGAATGTCAAACATGACCTATACAGGGCATACGGACCAGTATGCACCTCACAGCTCTTCAGACCGCAGGCACAAGCGGCTAGCAAAGCATGGAGAAAGGTTAGGCCATCAGCACAACCATAAAACGGCCTTCCCATCATATATTGGGCCACAGACACCTAAATATTAATTACAGAGGTGTTGTTCATGTCTCTTGACCATTCTTGCAGAACATCATGGGCATTTATGACATTGATTCCAGGAGATGATATACCACCTTTCGTTGGAATGTGCAATGTAAGGCAGCTACTAGACATGGATGCAAGTTTTATAAACAACTGTGCCAGAATTCACTCAATAAAACTCCACCACGAATTGTCTCAGTGTAACTCACAACTGAAAGTCACTGAACTGCAAGAAAATAATGCTTAGTAGGCCAGTGAAGCATAAATACATGCATTGTTAAAATTAGTTTCTTTTAAATGCGACAAATAAATATGCAGTTCTTATAAAGAGCTCACCTACTGATATGGAGAAAAAGATCTGTGCAAATGTAACTTGATTGAAAGGGATTATCTTGAATTTCAGTATATTATGGAGTAATTCTATTAAAGAGTTGAATTGCTCATTTTTCCCCCTACTAGGGATGTTAATCAGTTCCTTGATGTGATATTAGTTGCATTTAACCTGAAAGGAGATGGATTCAGTCATGCATACATGACCAATTCTGTGAAAACATGAACAACAGAACAGAAAATCTACCATCTAGATTTCTACTGGACTACACAACTAACAAAGGCCATGCTTTGAGATTCAGAGCCTTAAAACATCAATAATCATGTCAAGTCTATGACAAACAAAAAACAGTAAGTGCAAAGGATGAGTCTCTTAACATGTGCTTCACTGAAAGGCAAAAAAAAAAAAAAAAATAGATACACAATACCCTTTATTACAATTTAGCCTTTACAGTAAAAGGGTTTTAGAGACACATTGTTCTATTCCAAGCAAATCAAATGGTATTTAAGCAACCTGAACTTTGTATAATCAGAGCCCTGAACATTACACAAACTAACAGATGTTAATTTTACCAGGTATTTTACTCCTTGGTACAGACTTACACTTGGAATTAGACCTCTATCTTGATAAAGCCTTTGAATTGCTTTGACACAAAGGAGATTATGAGAAGGGGTTAACAGTGCCCTGATGTGTTAAAGATTCAGAGGACAGTTCTGACTTCACTGACTAACAGAATACAGTTGATACCACTGGGGAATAGTGAACTCAACCCCAACACTTGTCTGTGCCCTGCTGTTTCTTGATTATGCAGAGAATGATAAACTATATTTGAGAAGAAAGACCTTGCCACTTCTTGTTTGATGTGTGGACTGTTTGATAGATGAGGAATTGGTTGGGTGCTCACACCCAGAGTGTAGTGATCACTGGCTTGATGTCTAGATGGAGATTGGTGACAAGTGGTGTCCCTCAGGGGTCCATACTGGTCCAGTGCTGTTTAATACATTCATCAGTGACATAGACAGTGGAATTGAGTGCATCCTTGACAAGTTTGCAGGTGACGCCAAGCTGACTAGCACAGTTGACATGTCTGAGGTACAGGATACCATGCAGAGGGACCCGGACAAGCTTGAGAAGTGGGTCTGTGTGAACCTCATGAGGTTCAACAAGGCCAAGTGCAAGATCCTGCACCTACGTTGGAACAATTCCCAGGGCAGGACAACAGGCTGAAGGATGAAAGGACTGAGAACAGCATTGTGGAGAAGGACTTGGAGGTACTGGTGGATGAAAAAGTGAACATGAGCCAGCAATGTGCATTCACAGTCCAGAAGGCCAATCCTATCCTGGGCTGCATCAAAAGAAGCGTGGCCAGCTGGCCAAGGGAGGTGATTCCCCTCCTCTATTCTGCTCTGGTGAGACCCCATCTGGAGTACCATGTCCAGCTTTGGTGCCCCCAAGACAAAAAGGCATGGAACTCCTTGAGTAGGTCCAGAGGAGGGCCACAAAAATGATCAGAGGGCTGGAGCACCTCTCCTATGAGACACTTGGGGTTGTTGAGCATGAAGAAGAGAAGACTCCAGGAAGATTTTATTGTGGCCTTTCAATACTTAAAAGGTGGCCTATGAGAAAGATGGGGACAATCTTCATACCAGGGCCTATTGCAACAGGACAGGGGCTAATAGTTTTAAATTAAAAGAGGGTAGATGCAGACTAGATATAAGGAAGAAATTTTATACAATGAGGGTGGTGAAACATTGGAACGGGTTGCCCAGAGAGGTGGTAGATACTCGATCCCTGGAAACTTTAAAGGTCATGTTGGATGGGGCTCTGAGCAAACTGATCTCATTAAGATGTTCCTGCTCACCGCAGGGAGGTTGGCCTAGATGACCTTTAAAGGTCCATTCCAACCCAAAACACCCTGATACACACGCATCCCTACTTCACTCCATCAATGAGTTCTGTCCTTCTTTATGTCATCTCTAGAGGCAGGCTGGGACACCCTGAACACAGAGTGAGGTTTTGGATAGGTTTGTTGGTTGTTTTTAAAAGATCAATAGTGAGATTTTCAATTTCATTGTCTTCAGGTGCACTGGAAATTAGAATCCCAAATCTACACGCTGAGCAATCTGCTCAGTGATAAATAACCCATCTTGTGGACATGGTATGAGTTACTGAGGTTTCATAGTTTAATTGCTATGCTAGTTTAATTATATAACAAGAGATCAATACCCCAGCCTACGAATTAAAAATATATTGATCAGAACTGTGTCTGAAAGAACTAACTTAGTAGACTGAAGGTAGCTTTATTTGCAATTACTAATAGGACCCTACCATCTCTGTGTATCCATTTGAAAATGTAGCTCCCCTTTGCCTGGTCAAGCAGCACAAGAGACCTGGAATCTGTTTGCAGTAGCCTGCCCTCAGTCAGCTTACAATTACAGAGTATGTAGTTTGTTTCATTCTAGTTTAACATTTTCATCTAGAAAAACATCAAATCTTTAAAGTCAGAGAATTCTGCTTGTGCTGTTAAATCAGTAGCCTTGAGGAATAAAACTAAGAGTGAGTAACGCATCCCTTATTTAAAGAATCCCAAGTTTTCTCTCTCTCTTTGGCTGAACAGATATTCAATATTCCAGGGTACGATCATGTGTGCCCCAAATACTTAACTCAAAATGCAAAGGTGTTAGGATTTCTATCTCCTAGATTGTATCACAGTGTTATTGTAAGACAGTTTTCCTTAACTACAATCAATTGCTAAGACTGACTTACACTGCTACAGAAAAAAACCTCAATGCATTAGGGCTTCCATTTTCTTCTCCTTCAGCTCCAACCATGGTTCTTGGTAGGCAACATTGGCCTCTTTTGAGAACCAAGGGCTATGTTCTCTGAAGTTTAAAGGAAATAGAAAATCGGTTCTCCTGGATCACACGCTTTGGCTCAGGCAGTCAGCTGGCACCAACCTGAGCTAAGCTGAAATCACTGCTTCCAGAAAGAATTTCGGTTTTGACTCCTGAATTCCCACAGCTGCTGACACCAAAAGGACCCACACTGCAGATCACTAGGCTAGGTATCTGTTTCCTACCAGTGATATCATTTGGTTACGTGCAGTAAAACACGCAAGCAAGAGAACAAGCCAAAACCTTTTTCTAGAGGCGCAGTTGCTGGGGAAACCATCTTCTCTCTGTATTCAGTCCTTCAATAACCCTTTAGCTCCAATAAAACAAACAAACAAACAAACAAGCTACAGTCAATTAGCCTAGGAGCATGCACAGCATTAGTACTATTTATTTGTCTCACACCTCCAAGGAAATTGCTTTTCCTTTATAGGTTGCACTGGTTGATATATGTCTATTTTCTATCTGTCATTGCATCCCCACATTTATTTTTGAACACCGATGTAAATCAAATATATACAGTCTAATGCCATGTGTCCACACATTCACAGTAGCTTGCTTCAGAAAGGGTAAGCTGTGGAGTTTATTGTAGCCATTACAACACAACAGCCTGTGTACCTGTAAGAGCTGGTGACATGAATGAGGAAGTAGAAGCAGCAGAAGGAACCTGACAGATGAAAATGGAAACAGCCTCTTTAAGAAACTTCTTGCAGCCTGTTTGCCTCTGTCTTAGAGGTCTGCTTTTTACTGTTGGTCTCAGCAACTCTAAAGATACTATCTTTCGAGAAACACTAACCTTTCCCCTAGCCTCAGCCAGTCTCAATTGCTTTAAATTGCAGTAAACAACATAGGTCAGGTTCAAGCCTGCAAGAAACTGTCACGCCTCAAAAATTTTTTTCAGAGGTCCACGTGTTTATGTAAGGCTGTTGGGCCTGACTGAATCTTCTGCAAGATCATGTCTCTGCTTTCCATCTCCTTATGTCATGACCTTAACTGTATCTTCATATGAATCTAAATTTTACCTTCACACTATAATAGAACTGGGGCATTTATTTGAAATTATTTACTCTTTAACACCACATAAGCACTACTGTGCTTATTTACGATGGCTACTGTTAGTAAGTTCTTGAAAGACACAGAACATAAAAAAAAAAGATCTTCCTATTACTGCAAATTTTGAGTAATCTTTGTCAGCAAACATCACAACCTCTGAGTAGGATGTATTTATAAACTTACAGTAGCGAACAAAGACTTTTCTAAACATGCTTAAGAATTCTTGTCTTGATTTTGCAAACTGTAATTATTGCTCAGCTTAAAGGCACGTGAATTTCTCCGCTAAGTTTAACACCAATGCTTCTTCGTAATCGTAAAAAAAAAAATCGTTACTGTTTTATGCCCTCCCATGGACTTACCTTTTGGAAATAACTTTGAAAAAAAAAGAACAAAAAAATCTCATCCCAAACACAGATATCAAGAACTAGAGGAGTGCAACTGAAATAATTAGATTTACAGTAATAGCAGACTGCAGCTACCCGCTACTTGTTGTAACTACAAATCATTATATAGAATGACCATCAGTTATTCAACTTGAGATAATACCCATTTTTCCTGATATATAAAATGGGTAAAAATGACCAAAATATATGAGTTTGTTAATTACAACAGTGGCAGAATTCCAGTAGGACTACCTTATAAAGTTTATTATAATACAAGTTCTTCTGAGCCTAGTAGTGAATGGTATATTACCATATAATTTTACTAATTTGCAGAAAGGATGCTTTTTAATTTTTCCCTTTTAATAACAGAACATGAAAAAGTTCTTCCTAGTTCAATTTAGTCTTACTTACTTCATTTCTTTCCTCTGTTCTTATGAAACATTAACCAAGACATTTAAAGTCACATACAAGGAACTATTCTGTTCTTTCCAGGATGAAATCGTGCATTGCACGTTAGCCTCTCTACCATTATATAAATGCAGGATTACTGCAGCGCGTGGAAAGAACACAGCAACAAGACCTAATGGGCTGCCTGTTCCGCAGCTGTCTCTTCACATTTCGTGTGTACTCCAGTGAGAGCTCGGTGCCTTCAGCCATTCAGGAACTGCTCAGCTGGGCAAAAAAAACAAAGCACATTTAGCTTGTTTGGAGCAAATGAATATTGCAAACCTCATTGTGCCAAACAGAGCAAGATGACGAGGGAACCAAGGCCTAGCTAAGATGCAGTATTAATTACCTTCACAAACATGGAATTATAACCACAAATTCAGACCAAAGAATTATCCTGAATTACCAACTGTAACGAGCATGATTATTGTCACATAATCTGGACCCTTCATAATGTTTCTGCCTACCTCAGAGGCTGTTCTTTGTATAAGTGCTTAGGAAATGGTAGGAACACATTTATGCCAGCCACGAGGAGCACAGACTCCCACTCCACATCTCCCTAATACAAGAGGAAGTCCTCTCCCATAGTTCATCTAGAAGGAAAACGGCACCTCTCCACAGTCTTCTGTACAGAGCACCTTCCAGTTTGCATCATCACCTCCTCAACACAGCTTCACACAAAACTCTCTGCCAGGGCCTGGGTTACTGAGAGAAAAAAACACTAATGCCTTCCAAAAACTTGAGCTAATGAAATCATCTCATTCCTTGCTCTAAAACATTTCCAGCATGAGCCCAAGGAGAAGATCCCATAGTTAATCCCACACCAACCAAACAGGAGATAAGAAAAGGCTGCCATTGCAAAACAATGTGTAGAAATACAGGGTTACTGTCCAGGTTTGACTTAGAACAGAACAATTCTGTTCAGTGATTTTACTTTTCAGCTCAGTCTCTTCTAAAGACCAGCATTATCTGAAGCTAATGGCATATTTTCACAGGCAGTGCCTGCTTCTAGCAGTGATAACGCTCAGTGTTTACAGTTACTACCAAGGATTGGCGTGCAGACCAAGGTCACTGCTAAATCTTGTGTACCACCTTGGGGGTGCAGAAAGTACAACGCTGCACCTGTGGGGAGAAGCAGCCGGGATAGGTGATACTGAACTGACCAACAAGGTATTCCATCCCAGATATGTCATATTCAGTACAAAGCTGAGGGATCACGAGGGTCAAAATCTCTTCTTTAATGGCTGGTGCCTGAGGAGGACTTTGTCTGTTCTGCCTTTGATCCCAATCTGTGTGTTCCTGAATCCAGTTCCAGAATCCACCCTGTGAATCTGGTTCCTGCCTGCTGCTGAGTCCAGTCTGGGACTTCCCCAGTGCCTGCTCCCCAGCATCAGTGGTGATGGAATTGCCATAAGCAGTTTGGGTTCAAAATCGTGTTTGTATGTATTTGTATATATTCCATTTTCTCATTATTATTTTCATTAAAGTTGTTTTAGTTTTATTTACTAATTAATAAATCTCTCTCTCCCTTTTCTCCTTTCTCTTCCCCTGTGGAAGGGGAGAGGAGCCCACCTTGCCTCTAAATCTTGACATTTACAAATCCTTTCCTCACAGCATTACTAGCTGGCGATATTCGCCCTTAGCGCTCCCAGATTCATGAGGCAGTTGAGCATATCCAGGAAGGCTTCCTTTTTATAGAAAACCTTCTTTTCTTGCTAGCTCATGTTGCTATCTCTTGCATAAACTGTGAGCCGTCTTAACAGATTTATACATCAACCTGAGGTGTTGTCAGATCTTTGGTTTTATTTCTTCATCAGAAAACTGGTTTACACTGCTTCAGAAACTCTCTTTTGTTCTTACCATCTTATTTGTTCTCTGGAGAAAGTATCTGCTCCCTGTGGGATTATTCTCTTTATACAATTTATTTGGCCTCCAAGGTGAGCATGCTCCACAGACTACCCCTTGTGGGCTAACGCACCTTTAGTATTTTGTCTAAAAGCCACTCAACAGCCACATTTCACTGTGTTTTCTTTTTATCTCCTAATCTAAGGTTCTCCTAAGTGTTTTCTTCATCCTTTTAAGTACACTTGCTAAATTACTTGTGCTAATCAAGTAATCTAATTGCTGACAGAATGAGGTGGTCTCCAGGCTAGCTTACCAAACGCTGATCTTGCACATTCTACAACTTCCAACTGGGAGCCAAGATATCTGCTGACAGGTGGTAACTCTCCAGGATCTGATCTCCTGCAACCTGCTGAGTTGTTTTCTTGGCGTATTCATTTATTTCCTAAAGAAACAAATAGGATCCTTCATAACCTTTGCTTGTTAATCCTGGCTTATGTGTTTTCTGTGGCTTTGGCCAGGAACCATGTGGTTGGAGGATTTATATGAAGTGAAAAGGTTGTGATTCTAGTAAGAAATCCACATGATCCATCAGCTGTGATTTATTGGTCCCTAAAATGACCTAAAAATATGTTAAATGGTTATATTCTTTCAGTCAGTGCTTAGCATTTGAAAGCAACACTTTTTCAGATGATGCAAGAATGTCTTCACATGAGTGAAATGGGGAAAAAGATTTTCAGTAATGATTGATTTCTGTAAGACGTGCAACGTAAGGCTGCTATGATGAGTCCTGACAAAGTATTGTCTGCCTGATACCTCTGCTTAAATTTTTAGACTTTTATTGAAATTACTGCAAGTCCATTCATTACAATAATACACATCTTGGGCACATTACTTACAAAATTAAGCTGCGTACTGTGGGCATACGGCTGTTATAATTGGAGAGTTTTTGCATTACATTCCTTTGCAACTACCTGGACGCTTAGTATCTCTGCTGCCATGTCCAAGTGTTTCTCAGGTAGTATGCTAGGAGCGGGTAGACACCACATAAAGACAAGGGAAAAAAAGGGGTTATATATCAAATAAAAGAAATACAGTTGTCTAAGGTACATAAGCAGAATTTAGGAGGATGTGGCCAAAACAACAGTCCTGAAATCTGGCTGTCTGTTAACAAACTCCAGAGCTTTTGACTGGTCAGTGCTGTTAATGCCAAACATTCTCTTGTACGAATATGCCAAAGCCCATCATCATTGTATGGTACATACTTCTTCAGCCTTCTCTTCCACCTTTCTCTCATAATGTATTGGAGATTTGGTGGTTGTCTCCTATGTTCTTGAATATGTCCAATATGCTCATCAGATGCACCCCTCACCTAAGAGCATCCTGACCACTGTACTAATGACATCTCCTGGCCCTTATGCAGTTGGCTGTTTTTTGCGTGGTGCCACATCTTCAAAATACAGAGAGAAAGAGAATACAGAATAAACACAAACCTCTGGCAGTTACAGGTCCAGTCCCTGTTCAAAGGAGTAATTCTGCCATTTTCTATTAAACATTCATTGAACAATACAGAATTCTGGGTAGAGGGACTAGAGCCCGGCTCTGCTTCTCCTTTCCCTATAAAAACCATTGCTCTACCTAACAAGCAGCACCTTTTCCTTCCTGTCATACAATGTTAATTCAGTGAAGGACGAAGTCCTGGATACAGTAGAGGGCAGAGCAAACAAGCAGTAAAACACTCTGACAGCAATTATTTTTGGTAAAATCTGGAGCTACCACACAGCAACTCAATCCATTCTCAGCAATGTCTTCAACCAAGCTGCTTAAGCAAGCATTCTCCTATGCCACTCCGGAGGCTGTGCAGCGATCAGGAGTGCTGCTCCCCATGCCAGTTACAGTGACCACCTGAAGCTGTTCTGTTACTGGGAAAATACGACTGGACAAGCACAGTATAGCCTTTATGTCCCTTTCTCATCCCTGTTCTCATATCCCTAAACAGTCCACATTCTCAACCAATCAGGACGTCAGAATCAGGAAAACAACCTTTAATAATGTACCATAAACCAAAAAATCTCATGTTCTAATAAAAATATATTAACTGTTATTTTTTCATGCTCTTCTGTTAATAAAGTCCACACAAAAAGTGTGCTTAGCTATTTCAGCTCCCGTACAGCTGCTAAATTCAGGCAGTAATGCGAGTGCTTTGCCTTCCAGCTTTTCAGTGCATAACATGGATTTTTCAAAAGATCAAAGCAATTAAAAAAGAAATGAGTGTATGAAACTAGCTTCAAAACTGTCTCAGTTCTCCTGCTGTTCCTGATGGTTTTGATGTGACTTCCCTTGCTTTCTTCTTTCTACATCTCTGTTCAGAGTGAAGAGCTATGGCCACACACAGGATTTCCTTAAGAAAGGTTTCTACATAGTATAGAGGAGAGTCTTCCTTCTGTATAAATTGTATACAGGGGTTTTAATATCCACTGAGAATTACTTTTATATTAGATTATCAAAGAAGACATGCCCACTCTACCTGGACTCTGATTTGAATTTGATTTGCATTGCAAGAGCAGTACAATAAGTTATAGTACCTAGCTGAGCTGGGGCTGATAGCATTCACGCTTGCAAACAGTATGAATTAGATACAACCCTTCACAGAGATCTCTTTCTTTGTGCTAGCATGCAGAGAAGACTAAAACTTACTGGAAATGTTAAATTTTCAACTGATTAAGATCTGTGGATCATATTCAGACTCCTATAGTATAGCTGTGGCAAACCAGCTCATTTTTATATGAGATGAGACTTTTTGGACCTAGGAGCTACAGACAGTCCTACGGGTGGTCCCTAGCTGAATAACTGAATAGTTTTCTGGAGTTCACAGATAATTTCTTTGAACCTTCTGATTAGTGAAGCAAATATATTAGATTTTACTTTTCACAACAGACTTTTAAATGCCAGGAGATCTGTTATTGTGAAAATGTGTATCTCACTGAGGAAGTCTGGGATCTCTCCAGAAGTTGCTGGAATTGGTGGAAGTCACCCGAATTATTTTGACATGCAGATCAGACTTCACATGGGTATAGGAATATGTTGGTGAAGGTCACAGATGATCCTTTGCCACACAGAGTTGTTGCCTCCTTTGATTTAGGGAAAGAAGGAGAATAAAAGTTCTACCTTTATTTTTGACACAGCTGGACCTATTGGAGCCTTATTGGCTTCATAGAATCCTATTTTTTGAAAACCATCAGGGAACCAACTACAGACATTTTAACATGCCTGGAAACAAAAATGTTCTCGGCCAACCACAAGAAAGGCCAGAAGGAGGATCCGGGAAACTATAGGCCTGTCAGCCTGACCTTGGTGCCTGGCAAGTTTATGGAGCCGATCACCCTGACTGCCATCAAGTGGCATGTACAAGACAACCAGGGAATCAGGTCCAGCCAACATGGGTTTAGGAAAAGAAGGTCATGCCTGACCAATCTGATCTCCTTCTACGACTGGGTGACCTGCCTGGTAAACGAAGGGAAGGCTGTGGATATGGTCTACTTAGACTTCAGCAAAGCTTTTGACATAGTCTCCCACAGCGTCCTGCTGGAAAAGCTGGCAGCCCATGGCTTGGACAGGTGCACCCTGCGCTGGGTTAAAAACTGGCTGGATGACCGGGCACAGAGAGTGGTTGTGAATGGTGCCGCATACAGTTGGTGTCTGGTGACCAGTGGTGTCCCCCAGGGATCAGAACTGGGCCCAGTTCTATTCAACATCTTTATTGATGACCTGAATGAGGGGATCAAGTCTACTGTTAGTAAATTCACGGATGATACCAAGTTGAGGGGGAGCGTCGGTCTACTGGAGGGTAGGAAGATGCTGCAGAGAGACCTGGACAGGCTGGATCGATGGGCTAAGGCCAACGGTATGAGGTTTAACAAGGCCAAGTGCAGGGTCCTACACTTTGGCTGCAATAGCCCCAGGCAGCGCTACAGACTGGGGGAAGAGTGGCTGGAGAGCGGCCTGGCAGAGAGTAATGTGGTTGTAATGGAGAGTAATGGAGTGCTGGTTGACAACCGGTTGAGCATGAGCCAGCAGTGTGCCCAGGTGGCACGGAAGGCCAATGGCATTGTGGCTTGGATCAGGAATAGTGTGGCCAGCAGGAGGAGGGATGTAATTCTCCCCCTGTACTCGACGGTGGTGAGGCCTCACCTTGAGTACTGTATGCAGTTCTGGGCCCCTCAATTCAAGAAGATCTTGAGGTGCTGGAGCGGGTCCAGAGGAGAGCAATGAGGCTGGTGAAGGGACTGGAGAGAAAGTCTTCTGAGGTTGTTCAGCCTGGAGAAGAGCAGACTCAGGGGGCACCTTATCACTCTGTACAACTATCTGGTAGTCAGGTGGGCGTTGGGGTCTTCTTCCAGGCGACTAGTGACAGGATGAGAAGGCATGGCCTGAAGCTGCGCCAGGGGAGGTTTAGGTTGGATATTAGGAAGCGCTTTGTCACAGAAAGGGTGAGTAAACACTGGAATAGACTGCCCGGGGGAGTGGTGGAGTCACCACCCCTGGAGGTGTTTAAGGAAAGATTGCACATGGCACTTAGTGCCATGGTCTAGTTGATGTTGTGGTGTTAGGTCATAGGCTGGACTTGATGATCTCAGAGGTCCATTCCAGCCTCAGTAATTCTGTGATTCTGTGATTCTGTGAACATAGTCTAAAATCTTTGGCAACATTCGTATCTCATCCTTGTACACCAAAAAGTTATTTCCCATGATAAAATATGAATCAAGAGTTCTAAATTCATATAGTTCTAGGTCTGTTTGTTTGTCTCTCTGCTTAATTCAAAACAGAGTTTAGAAGCCAGGCAGAATTCTCATAAACCAATCCTAGACACATTACAGAAACACTACATCATTTATAGACTCAAAGAAAATGTCATAGATACTGTGTCAAGCTTTTTTCCCTACAATTTCTTTTAAAGAATGTTTCATATAACCTCAGGGCTACTCAGACTGGTTTATGGTCCGTTCTTACTTCAATTTGATTAATCCCAACAAAAAAATTTGGCATCATTTCACCACTGAACTCCTTGAAATAGTGTCAGTGTATACAAAAGTAAAACATGCTTTCAGATCACTCATGTGACACAAGGTAATAAATTAAGAGTTGTATGCCCTATACGAGATAATTGCAAAAAAAGGCAAGTGACACGTTTTATTGATTTTTTTTTTTTTGCTTTTGCTTTTTCAGATGACAGAAAGAAAAGAGAAAGACAGTTATAATGGCAAACATAGCTGAGTTGTCTTCACACTCGCAGAAGTGTAAGTACACACCATGCAGTGCCAACTTGTAGGCTCAGGGATGCTGGTCCCAGGTGGCAGGTAACCATTGGGATGAATCCCACTTCATATGGGCAGAAGTCATACATTTTGTGCTTCTATGAAAGAGCTGAAGCCAGTGCAGTGCCTAAGTGCAGCTGTCCACTAATTGTGGTGTCATCATCTTTGAAATTGTTCCACTGGTCTCCCTCTCATGGCAGGCTGAGCATCTCTTCCTTCCTGTAAGTTCACTACTACAGACTTCCTTCTACTGGTTGTGCTGGTTACAGCACAGGCAACAGAAATACATGCTTAGCAGGACACTGGAGTAACATCTCAGTTTCATAGATTTTTTTTTTTTCAAAAAGCAGCTACAAGATATCTATCTTTCACCAGGTGAAACTGTTTTTCTTGGACCTGGGACTCCTGGTATTTATTTGGAATAACATGTACCTGTTACTGTTAAGATCGAATTTCTCTTTTGTTAGAATTGTCAACAGAGCATTTAGAGTTATTCAGAAAATATCCACTGATGCAATCCAGTATGGTAGAGGGTCTGAAACATTGTTGATTGTTATCCTACTACATACCTGTGAACAAGTAGGGGGTCATCTTGGTTCCCACTCCCAGCCCACCCCAAGCAGGAAAGAGGGAAAAGCTTTGCATGTGCTCCACACGGCACCCTGCAGAGGGAAAACCAAAAGCTCAAATCTGCTGCTATGAAGTCCAAGTGACTAAACTCACTAAACTTTCCCGCTTTGCAAGGCGTAATAGCGAACGTAAAAGAAGTGAGAATAACATCTGGAAAGACGGAAACGTGAAAACAGTGGCAAGATTGTTGTTTCCTTTTCCGCCCCAGCATCAGTGCCTGGTGCTGCTGCTGCTAGAAAGCAAAGTGGCCGTTGCCCACAGGAGGGAGCCTGCACAGCTTCCAACAGCGCCGCAAGACGCCAACAGGGACCAAAGCAAACGTGGTTCTGCTGTACAGACTGAAGAGCACAACTGAACTCGCTTTCAGGCTCGCCAGAAAGGTTTCACATAGAACCCAGGCTTCATCCGGCGTTATTTTGCCGCTTCAGCGTGGAAGAGATAGGAAGCTATTCAACAGGAATGAGGACATTGAAAAAAACCTGTAATTGTGCAAGAAAAGGGGCAATAAATGTGAATTCCATGATATTCCTGTTTCTGTTTTGCCCGCGTAGGGCTTAATCTGCCTACAGTGCAAGTCATTTCAGGAAAGAAAATCTCCCTTTTTGTATAGGCACAAGTCTGTATGATATGGGCATAATAAATTAGAAATAAAGCAACTGACTCTCTGTACTTGTACTTCTCCAAATATTGGATATTGTTTCAATACACATCTTTATGAATGAGAAAAAAATAATTCTGATCATTCTAAAAATATGAAAACTAATCATGCCTTGAGAATAAATTTACAGCCTTCACTATCCACTGGTCAGGTTTGCTTCTCTGAAGGAGATCACTGTCCTTCTGGCTACCTTGTATTTATAGTGGAAGCATTCTAAACTAATGCAGCCATTTCTCCTCCAGCAAGCCTGTGAAATGTCAAGTTGATGTTTACAAAAGCGGTAAGATTTATGGAATGCTTTTTCAGAATAAATTAGAAATTTCCTGTGATATTGTTTTTGGAAAAAAATACCACATCTCTAATAATACTGGTTCTGATGGTAAATGCGTATTTTCCTGCAGGACATGGGACTAAAGGAACATGTGAGTGAGGAAAGAGGGCAAGAGATGAAGGATGGGAGGGAAACAAAGGCAAATGGCAGAAGGGTCACTCTAGGTAATCAAACTGACCAGAAACTACATGCAGTGGTAAAAGAGGAAAGATAAAAAGCCAATCTGTATGTGAGATGACTGCATCTTGAATTCAACCTATTACACTACACCCACCAGTGAAACTATTAGTGGCTTCTGACACTTCATCAGAGGGGCCTGCTGGCTTCTTGAATTACAGCTTCAGTGCCAATCTGACTTGTGGCAGACTGCAGTAGATGCAATATGAATAGCTAGTCACACGCTCTTTCCCTGCTTGTCACAGAGGGCATTTAAGCTCATTAGAGACCCACATCCAGTCTATGATTTCTGGTCAATCCAGTGACCATTGGATGTATGGCAAAAGTCAAAAAAGGTTTATGTCTTGGGCCTGACAATTTTTGGGAACAAAAGTACTGGAATATCCTACAGTCAAGTGTCTTAACGCACACCTTTGACTCCAGCTACTATTAGGCTACCGTAAAGTTGTGCTTGCTTACACTATTTTTGTTAAGTCCTCGAGTGCTTTATATATCTTCCCCTATGTCATTTCACACTATAAACGTCTCAGGTAATTGGAAAAATTGCCACAGGTCATAAAGAATTGAAAGGTTTGGTTTCTCATTTCTACAGTTTTGATTGGGCCAGTGTGCCAGTTATGAGTTTCAATCTTTTGGGAAACTATAATTTCAAGCATATTTCTTCCATTTCTTACCACCTACAACAGCATAGATTGGCAGAAGAAGCAGTACAGAGAGCTAAGAAGTTTCTATTAAAAAAAGTCTGATATTATCTCATCCTAACTACAGGACATCCCTTGTGCAGTGACTAGAACAGCCGCAGTTTAATTGCTTCTGCAACTTTGCCAATTTACTGTGTTACTGGAAAATCTCATAGTATTTGATATTTTATTTATTTATTTATTTATTTATTTATCTATTTTTATTGGGCAAGTACTGCAGTCAGCAGAGTCCATGGGAATCTCATTTGTCACTTCTAAAGAGACAGAACCTTCTGCATGATACGGTTCTGGCTTACCTCTAAGAGCATCCAGGATTAGAAAGTAATTATTAGAAAGAACCAAATAGCTCTGATTAGAAAGTAATTATTAGAAAGAACCAAATAGCTCTTTTCCATTTTAAGTTTCATGTGATTCTTTGGGGCCAGGCACATGCTGTGGGCTTCTTCTCTCTCTGTTTGATTTTCTGATGATTTTCATCTCTCTTCACCTAGACGCTTCTTTGCACATTC
Source organism: Baryphthengus martii (assembly GCA_013396935.1). Taxonomy (NCBI): domain Eukaryota; kingdom Metazoa; phylum Chordata; class Aves; order Coraciiformes; family Momotidae; genus Baryphthengus; species Baryphthengus martii. The sequence goes on from VWZK01012760.1 coordinate 82,908, forward strand.
AGTATGTTTTACAGGGTCCTTTGATTGTCTCCCCTGCACTTCGGAAGGCACTGAAATGTTGTGTCACAGTGTCCCATGTAACGCACAACCTAAGTGATGTTCTGTACCCTCCCGCCTTGCTACAGCCATGTGACTAACTTAAATAAAAAACAGCATTTTTTTCAAAAAGGAATAAAAATGGCAAGAAGTTAATTTTAATTCTTAATAACCTGGAGCTTCAACTTAATATTCTTTGTTACCTGCAATGTCTGAATAATCAGATTATCTCCTGAGGCCTGCAGCAGTTTCACATTACAAATGTACTGGTAGCTCAGGACTCTAGTTAGAGTTTCTAACTCTTATAAGTTAGGAGATAAAGTTTAAATCCTTCACACCACTTGTGACATAAGCATTTCAGTGTGCTGCTGTGCTTGCATATCAAACTGTATTTGCAAGTATTTGTACTGTTTATACAAGAATATCCAACTGAGATGCAATGTTTTACTGATAGGAACACCTATTTAAGTTCCATTACAACATACTAACAATGGGAACATGCCTGCTGTGTTTTAAAAACAGTTTTTCCCTACAGTTTATCTGGAATGGGAAGTGGTCTTCACTGAATAAGGAGGTAACTCAACAGAAGAGATGCATGTGAGTGCTTCAGAAAGGTATCACTTTTCTTTCCAAACATAATGTGGCAGCTTTGGGTGTGGGAAGGAGTGCTATGTCTATTCATTTAAAAATATGGCCAATATTTATAGCATTCATGTATTCACATTTTTAGATCTCCACTCAACATAACTGCTTGCCATATACATAGTTCTTACTGCTTAATCCAAAATTATTTTCTTCTTCAATTTTTATGGAGTAAACAGGAGACATATAAAATCATTATGTGTAACCGGAAATCCCGTGTGTGCACATGTACACCACATCTAGGCAGTATCCACAGATACACATAAATCCATGTACATGGTGTTGACATTTTACAAGGAAAAATAATAAAATGTGTAAAACTACTTAGAAGTTGTTAATTAAAAAAAAACAAACAACAACAAAAAACAAACACATCTCTAATGTATTTAACAATCCATTACAAGGCTCTACAATATGTTCGAGGTATTGCCTGAACGTATGTGGCTCAGATATGAAATAGGTAGCATGTGTGGTGTGACATGACTTTAGCTGGCAAGAAATGCACCAAATTATTCATGCACAGCATAGCAATTAAAGCATAACAAACGACTGCCACTAAAACCATTAGTATGCAAACACTATTCTACAAAATTGCTTCAGAAATGGTTTAAGGAAGTTTACATAACTATATATATATAGTTATATATGCAGCTGCTTACTGACTCCTGTATACTATTCTATAATAATAGTATTATTATTACTTGTATTAATAATAATAATAGTAATTAAAAGGAAGATAACAAAAAAGAGAGAGAACTAAAACCCACGAAAGACGAGTAATGCACAAAGCAATTGCTCGCCATCTGCTGACCAACGCGCGAGCAGTGATCTGCCCCCCTCCCTGCCCAACTGCCCCCAGTTTATATACTAGACATGGCATTCTGTGGTCTGGAATATTCCTTTGCTTAGTTTGGGTCAGTTGTCCTGGCCATGCTCTCCCCAACATACACACAGCTTCTTGTGCACCTCCTCTGGAAGAGCATGGGAAACTGAAAAGTCCTTGACAGGGTAAACACTACTTGGCAACAACTAAAACTTCAGGGTGTTATCAACATTATTCTCATATTAAATCCAAAACACAGCATTGTACCAGCTACTAGTAAGAAAACTGACTCTACCCCAGCTGAAACCAGCACAATAAGCACATATGTGTGTATAAGCATTTTTTGTATATATAGATAGATATATTTTTATATTTCAACATTTAATTTTGTGTCCTTCTGCATCTAAAGGGCTGACCCAATATCCACTAACGCCAGCAAGAACCTTTCCACTGGACTTGGTTGGTTTACAGCGGACCTGGTTAACTACATTGCTTTCAAAAGGAGAGAAAGAGAATAACCAATAAAGACCACCAACGTTCAAGAAAGAACAGCTGTCTGGAACACAAGTATGCCCTTGTGTTTAGGTTTACTATTGTCTGGTTTTTAAGTTAAATCTTTTGTTTCTAGTTTCTTTAGTCGAACACTAGGAAACAGGCACTGCACCATAGCTTCCACCTAGGCAGGCTGCCTCAACAATAATTATTTTCCTCTCTCCTAAAGCAGCACTAGCCACAATCAGAGACAAAAAAAAACTATGACTAAATGGCTCCTCAGTGCACAGCACAATTCTAATTTTGGTGATAAAAACTCTAGCTTTGAGGTTTTCAAACATACAGTATTGCATACATTTGCTGCGCATCGTATCTCATCTTCCATGTTCTGCATAAACATAATAGGTGAAAGGCTTAGAGGAACAATGGTTTTCTATACCATAAAAGTCAGCAACTGACTGCCTTCACTTCATAGCTTTTATTGCATTACTTGTTTGGTGTCCAATAATCCCTATGAGCCATGACGCTGGAGTTTCACATCTCTGAGCCACTTTCACACAGCCCACACACCACTTGGCATCCTGCTGCCACAACATTTATTTCAAAAACCCTGTTTCTAAACAGTGTATTTGAAAGGCAAGCTCCACAGAACTGCACTGTACTAACAGAAAGCACAGCACAATTTATTCTGAAGAGTGGGATGACAGGAAAGTCAGCACTGCCTGAATCCTTCGATTTTGTATCAGCACAAGCACCATAAAAGTCTGCACGAGACTGAAAATGGCATAAACTGTTTACTTATAGGATACTGAAGTAAATGCATGAGAACCATGGCGCCATTACAAGACTTTCACTTGCAAAACTACGTGTATGTATTCCTGCATATGTGAACTGATGGAAGAAGGTATAATCTACTACTGATAAGGCAGAAAACCTAACTTCTGCTCTCCCCTGGAGCACAGAGAAGGAGGATAGAAAGGTACAGTAACTCCGCATTTGACTTTTTGTACTTCCAGTCCAGAACATTGTTCCTGATAATAGTTAGCAGCAAAATTTCGAAATAAAGGTGACAAATCATCTATATGTAAGGTCTTGTCCTAAACTCAATACCCTAGATTCAATCTCACTTTCAAGTTTTTATTTCTAAGTACTGTAACTTTGGATGTGTTTCTGTCAGTCTTCAAATCTGCGTAATTTTGGACCTTGATACCACTCTGTTTAGAGAGAAGCTGCATGCGAAGTATTTAAAGGAAGTCACTTTGGATGAACTATGACTCAGTGGTGTAGCTCTGAATAGCTGTGCCCCTGAGGGTTACTCACAGGGTATGACAAGAACAGCTTCTGGCAATGTGGGCTTCCCAGAGCGTGGAAACAGAAAAAGGTCAGTGGTTTCCTTTCCCATACAATGCCACACCCTTTTTCACTTTGGCATAGCCCATACCATGGCCTCTTCCGTGAGCCGTTCATACGCTTGTGTCTCGATCCATCAGAGCTTGCTTGCTCTGACCCTGCACATTGCAGTGCACCACAACACTCAGGGTAGGCCATGACCTACTAGTTCCTATCAAAGGCATGAGAAGGAGGCAGTGGTAGAGAAGGTGATGCAGATGGGAGGAAAGTAGTGAGGAACGGGACAGCTGTGGTGCTCGGTCTGCAAACGCCTTGGAAATCCTGGGGTTTTTTTGTCTGGTTAGGGCCCTCCTGTTGTCAACTACTGCAAAACAGCCAAACATGTGGATACATTGCAGGTCAAAGTCAAAAGTCAATTGAAGTAGCATTACAGGGTGATTACATTGGCCTGACTGTGCTGATTGCATGGGCAGCCAGCCAGCAGTGTAAACCACAACAGCAACTGCTGTATCAGCTCCTTCTCGAAGGAAAATGAAGCTAGGCAACCTATAAATCCCAGCAGCTACCCCACTGCAGTCCGACAGAATCACACACACTCCCCCCAAACCCTTCTTTCCATTTTCAGTGAAATGCAGGGAGATTATTCATTGGAAAATAACTCATTCATATATTCACGAGGGCTGTTTGGTAGACAGATCCCGATTCTTATACAAGATGCCTGCACATAACGCGATGCTCAGAAAGGCAGCTACTGCCAAGCTCAAGAGTGCGAGATGATGGGGGGAAAATTATCTGTTTGGATCATCAGCAGGTGGCATCTATTTTACCTTCTCATCACTAAAAGAAAATAAATGGGTGTTACTGCCTGAGATGAGTTTCCCTGGGTAAAATCCCTAAAGACATAAATTTTTATTTTATCATGTATGCACTTTGAAGAGTTGAGTCTTGCTCTGATAATTCCCCTGGAGTCTTTGGAAAATTTGTTTAAGGAACCTGTGACAAGAACTAGTTTGTGAGACAGTAAACACCTCAGGTCTGTACAGGTTTTGAAGAAGGCCCATTCCTTAAAGCACGACTTCTCTGTTGCCAGTGCAGGAGCTATAGGACGTGTGAAGCTCTCATTCTAGTCTGTTTCTTTGTAGCTGCCATTTATCTTTGTATGGTCTGCCTTCTGCATGAGATTCATAGCTCTGCTCTGTAACACTCTGAGCACGAAAAATTCTGCCAGTAAAAATGAAAAATGACAAAACACATATTACCGTAGAAGTTACAACTGATTCATAGAATGTAAACAAACACGCAACCATCTGTAGTAAAAAAAAAAACAAACTCAAGTAGTAAAACACAAAAATGTTAAGTGCAGAATTGGGCAGATATATTCTGACTGTTGTTAGAAGTTGTGATTGTAGACATGTGCTGATATTAGCTTTTACTGTATTTTGCCTTACACCACAAATTCAAGGCTTCTTGTCAATGATAGCACATCCTCCACAGATTACAAGAAACAAGCAATGGATGTTCCCCAAGAACATTCTTCTATATGAATCTACAAACACTGACCAACACCTCCGCCATCTACGACAGGCTGTTTCCATTCTAACATAAAAGGAATTGCTGCTGACTGTGGCTTGCTGGGATTGTGTGCTTTGCTATGTATCTCTTCGACTTTACATTAAAAGATTAGCTATTAGGAACACCAAGCAATTTTGAGTGTCTTCCATCATTTGCCCTCTAAACCTGTAAACAACAAAGAATCTAACAGGCAACTATTGTACCCATCAAACAACATTAAAATCACAGAATCACAGAATGTTAGGGGGTTGGAAGGGACCTCAAAAGATCATCTAGTCCAACCCCCCTGCCAGAGCAGGATCACCTAGAGTGAGCCGCACAGGAACGTGTCCAGGCGGGTTTTGAAAGACTGCAAAGAAGGAGACTCCACAACCTCTCTGGGCAATGAGGATGGGAAGAAGGAGTGAGGGACAGAAAGAGAGATCTCCTAGAGCACACTGTGCATCACGTGGGAAATTATATAATCTAGGTAAAGCATAATACAAATATTTCTTTTTTGTGTGTGTGCACGAAGGAAAATACAGTATCACCTTCATTCTGGTTCATGCCTCCTTTTCATAAAGCAAAAAACCTGCTGTCCACTGTAATAGGAGAAGGTTCTGGGCCTTTCATGTACTCAAATGCTATCCATAAACAACAAAAAGGCAGACTTTTATTGCCTTCTGCCTGGGTTATACAGTCCCCAGCACTATAATATGTTCTCCAGTGGCCTAGATATCAGGGTGCAACTTGGACGTAGATGAAGATCTTTAGTTTTTAATTAATAATACATACTGCAGAATCTGAAAGGCTATCTATAATTTATATATCAACGTCTCAAAAGCAGTCATTCATACATTATATATTCAGACAGAAAATGATCTCGCTTTTATTTGCAATAAAAAGTATATTAAGATGTTACTATGTACCCTCCAAACTGGATCAGTGCTACCCAGAGCTTCATAGCTCTCAAAAATGCCAGGTTTCACTGGGTTCTGTCTGCTACAAGAGACTGAATGTGCAAAAGCATTACTGACTGAACATCTCTCTCTCTCTTCTGATGGGCTTTTAAACGTGATCAGGCCACTTCTTGGCTATGTGCTAATTTACCCCTACAGGCACTGATAATGTGAGAAGTTTATAAAAAGAGAAGGAAAAGATCTAACAATAAGGGGGTTCCGAACCGGATTTCAGAAAAATTAATTACTGTAATATGCCAAAAGACTTCTATAAAATAGAGGAAGAAAAGAAGTCATTTTTGAAATGGAAGTTTATGGAAAGCTATTGCATATAAAACACGTTTAATATTAACAGCCATTCTCATCATGCTGTCCTATTTTCTAAGCACCCACCTACTTATGGGTGCTTTAAAAAGTGAAAATAAAAACATGCACACTACGTATGCTGAACATGCAACCCTTAAAAGGTGCTTTCAATGCTATGTTTTCTCCCTCTCTCTAGCAAGCTGCAAAGCCTAAAATAGAATCATAGAATGGTTTGGGTTAGAAGGGACCTTTAAAGGTCATCTAGTCCAACCCTCCCACAGCGAGCAGGGACATCTTTAACCAGATCAAGTTGCTGAGAGCCCCATCTAACCTGGCCTTGAGAGTTTTCAGGGATGGGGCTAAAAGTACCCTCTGTAACTCATGCCATGTCCACAAGATGGGTTATTTATCACCAAGCAGATTGCCCAGCATGTAGATTTGGGATTTGATCTTCAATGTACCTGAAGACAATGAACTCAAAAATCTTACTACTGATCTTTAAAAAAACCCACAATAATACACATCAAAAGCAACCCAAAAGCAACCCAAAACCCTACTCTGCGCCCAAGGTGTCCCAAGATGTGTCTAGCAATGATGAAGTGAAGCAGGGATATGTGTTTATCATGGTGTCTTCTGCAAAAGACCATAGAATTAGAGAATGTTTTGGGTTGAAAGGGATCTTTAAAGGACATGTAGGTCCAACCCCTCTGCAGTAGTTGTCCAGGTAGATGATATCCATTTCTCTTCCCGTGTCCACTGGTGTAGTCACTAAATCACAGAAGGCCACTAGGTTGTTCAGGCAGGACATGCCGCTGGTGACGCTATGGCGGCTGTCTCAAATCACCTCCCTGTCCTCCATGTGCCTTATCAGAGAGCTTCTAGGAGGATCTGATCCATGATATTCCCAAGCACAGAGGTGATGCTGACACATTAGTCATTTCCAGGGTCTTCCTCTCTACCCTTTTTAGAAGTGGGTGCAACGTTTCCCTTCTTCCAGTCACCAAGGACTGCACCTGACTGCCGTGACTTTTCAAACATCATGCAGAGTGACTTGGCCACTACATCAGCCAATTCCCTCAGGACTCTGGGATACATCTCACCAGGTCCCATAGACTTATGTATGTTCAGGTTGTTCAGGTGGTTGCGAAGCTGATGATCTTTTACAGTTGAAGGGACTTGTTCTCCCGGTCCCCCTCTTGTAGTTCATCAACCCAGAAGATGTGAGAAGAGAGACTGCCAGTGCAAACTGAGGCAAAAAGGTTGTTGAGTACCTTAGCCTTCTCCTTGTCTGTTGTCAGCTTGCCAGTCTTGCTCATCACGGCAGGTACACTTTCTTTCACAGTGATACCAGGCCACATGGTGCAAAGAAAGCCAGCCTCTGTTACACCTCAGTCTTTGATATACCACTTTTACGTGTAAAACAATGTAGGCAAGAGCCAGCAGGACCAAACAAGTCTCCCTCCCTCTGCCCTGTCTCAGGTGCTGGGGAGGTCATTTCTGGGTGGTTGGGAGTCCCAGCTATCTAACAGACTGTGTGAATTTGTTCACTCCAGGACAGAGGGAAATGAGTCACATCTACACTTGCTTTGTTGCAACTCCACCACAGCGGATGTGGGACCAACCAAAGCACAAGTTGTGTTTTTTTCAGACTTGCCCCTCTTCCATCTACTACACTACTAAAGAACTGTTTGCACTTTTTTTCCTTAAGTACTGAAAATATCCAGCCTCAACAGAGATTTAGTGCAACTGAGATAAGAAATATTTTCCAAAGGAGCAAGGAGATGATAAGTTAATTAATATTTGTGATACATCTGGACGTATGACGATTTGTATGTAGTGAGGCAGTGAGGCAGGAGATGAGAATTCACAAGACAACTTTCAGCAAAGTGAGAAAAGGAGTATCAGCCCACACAGAAAGAAGGTAGAAAAACTACCATTTTTGAAACATGGATCTAAAGTTGCCATCTAAATTTAATTTCTTCATTACAATAATACTTTGGGGAAAGAAAACAAAACAGTTCAACATGACCTGCAAGCAAATAATTTAGAAGAGAAACATAGTTCCTTGAGATGCATATGCTTTGCTTTAGGAGCAGAGTCAAGCATTAAGCTGCTCCTGCAGGTACCTCATGAGGGAAAAGACTAGTCATAAATATTTTGGGGTTAAACCTACCTCTCCCTCTCTACCTAGCACAACATAAAACCAGTTTGTGCAGTGCAACTAAAATTATCATCACCTCTCAAAACTGAAATGTGGGGATGGAAGGTCTTTGGAGAGACATTAGTAGTAGTAGATGGAGGTGTTATCAAACAGAACATTTAACTTGGCTAGTCTAAAATCATAGCATATTTTTCCTTCACAATTTGTAGCTCAGTAACTAGGATTACCAGCTGGCTCTTGGCAGTTATTTTGAAGATTACAGTGATTTACATTTCAATGAGTTTCTTAATAATGATCTGCTTCTTGGTATAATAAAATTTTAGAATATTATAGTGTATGAATTAGCAGGTAGTTTCCACAGAACTCTGAAATAGAGCAGTCCAAATCTATCTCTACTTCACTTCTGAAATATTTTTTAACTTTTTAAATTATCCACTCTAGTGGTGAACAGTTTCTAAATTTTAACTTTTTTTTTTAATCTCTGCTAATATTTTGCTTCTGTTCTGTAAATTTTAAATAATCTCATATTTTTCCTCATGAGATCCTAATGACATATTTCGCATGATGGTCTATGCTACAAAGTTGTATTTCTCTGATGTGACATCAGTAAGAGGAAAAAGGACACAGTTTTGTCACATTTATCAGCCATTCTAAAAAAAAAAGGTTAAAAAAAGCCCTGCAAAACCTCAAGCTGAAACAAATATGAAAAAGAACTGTATCTTTGGAAGTAGTTCATCTGCAGGCAAATCGCAATGTGATGTATGCTGAAATTGCTTCTGCAACAGGAACTGTAAGATTTCCTCATTAGTCGAAAAGTAAAGTATTGGCAAATTAGACTATAATTTCAGCAAAAAACTCTTAGGTCACATAGTCTATTTCTTTTGTTCTGACAGGACTAAGCTGTTCATTTTGAAGTGTTTTGAACAAACTGGTTTTGAGTAACTTCAATTAAAAAGTGAATAAAATCACTCCAGTGAAAGGTTCTTTATAATTCATTTGCCACCTGACAAGTTGTATTTGAAAACTGCCACAAAGTACTTACAGTTCATGCTATTAGAAAATATCCCATAATAACCATGGTATTGGTTTCTTCATACTGCTTCAGTTGTATCTGAATAGGAATTTCTTACTTGAAGAATAATGGCTATAATCTGGACTAAATTAATTCTGTGGTCAATGGTGAAAGATACACGCATTACTAAATTAACAGGATGAGGCTGTAAATCAACATTGTTTTAACAAACCATTACAGTGCAATAATTGTGTTCTGAAAAATTACAAATAGCCCTCAACAAATCAAATGTCAAGGCTACATAATGTTACATGGCTTGTGAGAAGAAAATGATGTCACCTTACTCTCTGGCATATGCAATCAATAAGAAGCAAGTGCTGATGACTGGCCACGAACTCTACACCACCTTTGCTCTGGTTTCATTACAGGATATGTCTCTTTGCAAGTGCAAACATCGAAGTCAATAGCCTCGTTGTTTTAAACCTCCACATTTTGCCGTAATCCTATTATTAAATTAGTCCTTCCCCGTTTGCAACACATACATTTGCTTTTTTTCAAGAATGCAATACAGGTGTGCATGCTTCCTTTATCTTCCAGACCACTCTTAACAATTGATTTTAAAGATGAACCACAAAGGGTTAATGCTTGGCTCAAGTAGTCACTACTTGGCTAGATACCACTGGTAGATATTTTACTAATTTGAAAAGAACATATAATATGATACAAAGGAAGAAAGAGTGATGCACAGGAAGGTACATCCATAGACTTTGAGGAGAGGGAAGAGGGAATAAATCTGATTTGCATCAGCCAAGAATTCAGCCTAAAGACAGTGAGTAATCTGCGTCTAAAAAATTGTCTCCATTTACCCCATCACCTGATGACTTTCTTATACTGTGAACAGCATGGGAACTGGTTTCTAACTACAGCATGGTTAATTCAGTTTGGTACCACTGAAGGCTTAAATGCCACTCAATTCATAGATTTTTATTAAGCAAAATCTTGAGGATTAATGTGACCTGTAGATGCATATCAAAACTTAAATGACAATAAAAGGTAATTTCACATGAAATTATATCCCACAGATGGGGAGGAGAATTAATTTCTGCTCTCAGCTATATGTATCTCTATAGAGACGTTTTTAAATCCGCATAGATGTATAATGCATCTGAAGTTTCTCCAAAACTGTATAAAACTCTGTTGTGATCACCAAGGACACTATGGGGGAAATTTGTTTGTTTGTTTGTTTTTATATAAGAATGAAACTAAAGAATGACACAAATCATGTCCATGACACACTGGCAGTGCTTTTATGTTCAAAGCCACCTATTTTATATTGTCTTGTATTTCATCTCTGTCATTAATCAATTTAATTATTATAGTAATAAAGAAGAATTTGTCTCACTTGACCCATTTTTTCTTTAACTGACAGTGTTACTGTGTACACTAACATTTTCTTTCGGACTCATGTTCCCTTCTAGATCTGCTTTAGTATTATTTTAATGGCACGAATCTAAGTAACAAAAGGAAGATGTCAAGTACTATTTTCTTCCTTCATTGAAAATTATCATACAAACTGAGTAGCACTCTTAATTCTTTGGTTTGTCTTTGTAAGATTTAACCAATATTTAGAAATACATCATGCACTTAGTTTCTCCTTTTTTTTCCCCACTAGACAGGAGGAGTGGCATTCAGCTAATTCAAGTTAATTCCTGTAGTAACGTCTGATACTTAAGTAAAGTATCTGTGTGCATGGGCAGATAAACTGACTACAGCAGGAATCTAAAAAAACCCACATACATGCAAGCCTCTGCTAAAATACAAAACCAAACAGTATCATCTGAAATGTAATACTCCCAACTGCTTATCTGAGTGATTACAGCAATATTATCTGTATTGTGCTATAACCTAGCAGTGGATTTTACAATGAAAGCTGCAAGTAAAATTAAGAGTTAACAATGAACTATGAATAAACCTTTCAAGACCACTTCAAGTTCTTTCACAGAAAGTTGTTCAAACCGTAGCAGACCTGGAGAAAACAAATACGTAATATATGTAGGAAACTATACTGGCAGTGTCTTCAACGTTAATGATATCCAAATGAGAAGCCACTGTTCCAACATACCAGCATATTCACAAAGGGAAAATCAAAACCAGTATTAGCAGGAAATTATTTCGAGAAGATCAGTGAGAAATTAAAGCTAAAAAGCATTGTGCAAGTATATAATCATCCCCAAAACAGCGTTATGAATCTAGGATGTTTGGAGGTAAGCTTATACTTGAAGTTAATTTATTAAAATTGAAGCTTGAAATTGATATTGAGGACATCTAGACAACTTGAACACAACACTGACGTCATTCCCAAGACATGCTTTTCATGTTTTAACATGGATTTTTTTGTTTTCTCTCTAATATAAGCATTGCTTCATGACAGGCGCTGAGGCTGTTTAATAATTCAACTAGTTTTTTCCTTGCCTAGAAACAGTGAGTGTTCTTACACCCCCAGCATGAATTATAAATTCCTTGATTTTATGATACCTACAAAGTGCAGTCATTGGGAGTTTAAAGAAATGAGGAAACTTAATTCTTCTGCTGGGCTTGTAGAGAAGATCTCAATGTGAGAGACTTCACAGCAAGCTTAATTTGTCAGCAGGAGTCTGCTGGAAATGGCATTGGCAGTAATATCTAATTACATGAAGACATCACACCTCACCAGAGAAAACCTTTCTCAATTGTGCTGGTATAGGAAGAAATATAAATTGATGACAATACCCTCCCGTTAGAAAATTCAGCTGCTTTGTTCTTAGAAATAAGGCTGCTGGCTGTAGGCCTCGTTATACCTAAAACTGTCTTCAGTTGTAAATAGTCAGAGACCAGAGCCACACTCACCATTACTCCTGTTGTTCTCACTGTTTTCCTGGACAGGCCAGCATCACTGCTTCAGAGCTGTGATAGCAGCACCATAGCTCAGGAAAACTCAATGCTCAAGCAAACAGTAGTTCAGCTCAGTAGGAAAGGCTCAAGCAGGTTCCACTAAAAGCACAGACCCAACACGTTCAGCCTGACTGTCATCAGGTAGGGGTTAAAGTGCACACACCATAACAAACCAGCTGCATTACACCAAGCCACAACCTTCACCTTAACCTGTCATCTAACAACATCACTCCTGCATTACATTCCATCTCCATCTTCTCAGCAAACTGTCCTAGATGGTCTCCTTCCAGCCTTATCTGTATCACCCGACACCTAGCACCATGCTTCCTTCTTGCTTTTGAACTCTGCTGAAGGCTTATCTTTCTACAACTAGAAGCCAACCTGTTGCTTGGTTTAAAATCTGAGTAGAGCAAATCTTATTCTTCCTTTTAAGACTAATTTCCACAGTGCTGGCTTACTTTTCTTTCTTCTCAAAAGGTAAATAATTGGGCTGCTACAATTCCATCTTGTCGCTCATCCTAACACCCAGGAAAAGCTCCTAATTTTGTCTTTTTTTTTTACTGTAATGACAGAGTTCCAAGTTCCATTGTAGTTATTTTTCTATTTAAATACATTTATATTTAATTATCTTTTTTTTTCTTTTTATGAATTCTTATTTCTATGCTGAAGACTGTCACAGTTTAGATTGCTAAATCATCCTAACCACATCCAACCACATTATCTAACCCATCTTTTAAGAAGCAGCAGTCATTATTGCCTTGGCAAAATCGTCAGATATAATATATCCAAATGTTGTATCTTTGACATATAGCTTCCTCCACTGTAAGATATCTCTTTCCTGTTCATTCTGCTCACAACTCAAGACTACTGACACTTCAGTGCTGCATCCCCTATGTCCAAAAATACAGTATTGGAATGAGGTATTGCCTTGATACCTGTCACTTCAATGAAGGAAACCCGAAGGGGAAAAAAAAGCAGAAAGGAACAATGGGAGGTATTCCAGGCTCTTCCCAATGCATATGCAGACTGACATGACTGTATCTAGTCTGGATTTTCCCTGTGTATAGGTAGCTAGAGGTTTACTCTTTCTGGTAGGCCAGGCCAAGCCAGAAATTCACCAAAAACACCCTTTCACGAGCGATAGCATACTGAAAAAAAAACAAACCAACAAACCGAAACCACACCAAATAAAATGTATCTACTTGTGCAATGACAGTAACAGAAACAACTCACAGTGGTTCAGTCTTCCACATTTCAGCTGGACACAGTCTGTGCAGTGTGCAAGGGCTTTACAGAAGTAGTTCTTTGACTGAAGCCTAGCCTCCTGCAGATTCGTGGTTTGTGGTTGAATGCAAACTGTGAAGGTTTTGTCATGCCGAGGCATCCAGAAAGACTGCCTCTATCTGGATTTTCCTTTCTCTAGTACCGCTTGAATTCACTTCAGTTCAGGCACAACTGAGCATTTGCTGGATACCCTTGTTCCTGAAACTGATACTTAGCAACTTCACCTTTAAGATCTTCAAAAACTTTGACAAATTTCACTAAAATCAGCCACACGGCATTAAAGTTCTGGTAAAGAAGGGGAACACAGAAGTTCAGACAGGCAAGAAGCATACACTCACATGTCAAGTGCAACTGGACAAGCTTTGCTTTCTTCAAAAAACAACTTAACACTTTTTTTCTTCCAGAAGGTACTTTCAGTTTTCCTGAAGTCCTAATTTAATGGCAACTCCAGCAACTTATGCTGGCTCTGGCCTTTATTTTGAACTTGAAAGATGCTTCCTTGATCAATGGCTCTTGACGAAATTTGATGGCCAGCACAGCAGCCAGCTGACGTGTTTGCAGATGGTCAGCACAGCAGCGAGCTGAAGTGTTTGCAGTCTCTCTCACGGGCTGCTTCGTCTCACTTTTTTAGGTTTTGGTTTTCCTCTGTGCCACGTCAAAAAATAAATATACAGCATCATATGGCAGAGGTGTTAAATCACACCGCATCAGAACACCTTCCTGGCAGGGACAGAGATCTGTGGGCGGTATCGCCCAGGCGTCCTTCGGCCTCGGGGAGCTTGCCACAAAACACGGCGGCTCCCTGGGACGACCTGGACTCCCTGCTACGGCCTCGCACCAAACCCAGAAACCTGCAGAGCTGGGAAGGCTCCACTCCCTCCTCATTTTCCCTCGACGGTCGAGGGCTCTTACCCCGGTTACGGAGGAGGGGGAGGTAGTCAGCGGGCGCTCCCCTCACACTCCTCTCCTCAGAGCCGGGAGGCGACGCTTCCTGCTGACGGGGCCGGAGCGGGCGACGGAGCCTCAGGGCCGGGAGGAGTCGGGGCGGCCCCGCGCTTCCGGGCC
>VWZK01012760.1:97724-135547 GCA_013396935.1 Baryphthengus martii
GCCTCACGGCCGGGGAGCAGGCGGAGGGGCAGGACTGCGAGCCGGGCACGGCTGCGCCTCCTGCCTGAGGAGGTTGTTTATTAGACCTAGGTGTGAAGGAGGCCTTGGCTGCCCGAGGGGATCGAGTGGTTTTTCTTCCAGGGCTGCCGCCTGAGGCTCAGGGGACTGTTGGTGGAGGCAGTGGCGTGTGGTGAGGTTGCTCTGGAGAAGTGGAATGGACTCCTCACCGGGAGGTGTCTCCTTCCCCGGGCCGTTGTCAGAGTATCGTGAAGGAAAACAGAAACCTATGTGAGGTATTCTATGATTTTTCTTAACAAAGCTGGCTGCTTATTGGGTGCATACCCTGTTAGCATGGCTAGTAAAAAAAAAAAAAAAAAATCCATTTGATATTTTAACTCATTACCTCTGCATGTTTTCATGACAAATTATGCCAGATTTTTAATTAAAGAAGCTGTTCTTTGTACCTCAAGACAGTTTTAGATTACTTTTCCTGGAAAATTGTGGTATTCCATGCATCTGTTATAGCGCAATGTGACTTTTCTGAAGAGTGGGAAGTCTGGCACCAAAAAGTTAGGAAAAATAATAAGAGTTGTGTGAGCAATGCTACTTCTGTCCTATATGTATATCCACTCTGGGATAGTCTTAATTGGCTAATAATACCTGTGTTATTAATTAAAAACTGATCATCCTTTTTCATTCTCTCAGCATTCAGTATGGGATCCAGCCTTATTTTATGCTGTACAAACCCTGCTAGACTTTGCACAGAAATAGTAATTTCCTTATTTATGTATTCATTAGTGTTCATCACGTTAGCCTTGTGCCTCAAAACTGTTAGTGTATGTTTTGTTACTTCTTTGGTAGCACTGGAATGTATTGTCATCTCATTTAATGATGGGAAAAAAATGATGAAAAGATAAAATTACTTAGGAAGGTCATGTGTAATTTTGAGGCAGTCTTGAGTCTGAACCGGGAACCCCTGACTCCTTGTCCTTGTGTTCATTCTTCCCATTCATGTTTCCATGTTCACAGAAATGCTGGGTATTTACTGCTCCTGTTTTCTTGACATGCACTTGCAAAGCTTAGCAACACTTAAACCCAACCAGTAACTGCAAAGCTGGGTATGCAATAAAAGGGAAATGAAAGATGTGCAGCCTGATGCCAGAGGTTTGACTTGCTTGCAGCAAGAAGCTCAGCTTTATCTTTGTGACCCTTTTGCTAGTAAGGACAATATTTTATCCTCATTTGATGAATGAGCAGTCGAGAAAGGGAGATCTGAAGGCCTGACAAGGCAAAGGTGACCCATTGCTTTGGTTTACTGTTCTGGTTCATCATTTTAAATGACCACTTCAGATGTCAAGACAGAGTACCTATTATTTTGTGTTATTTTATTACATAAAGTAACCATATTAGATACTACTTACCAAGTGCAGCATTCTAGTGATGTTAGCATTGCAAGCCATCTGTGCCTAGTACTCTCATTATACAGAAGAAAACACTAGAGAAGAAAGGTAAAGTGGCTTTGCCTGTTGTTTTGTAGTAAGTTAGCTGTAGATAAAATATCAAAAGTTCAGATTGCTTTGCTTTCTGCCCAAAGCTGATTATAGATCGGGTGCAGTTATTTTACTAGTATCCAGCCTTCGATAGACAGGTTTTTCTATCTAGACTTGACTTGCAGTATTGCAAGCTTCTTTAAAGGAGAATGTAGCGTGCATGAGCAAAACCACATATTTAATAGCACTCCCAAATAGGCACAACTGTCCCAGTTATTAGGCAAACAGCTGTTTCTAGATGCGAGTGGTCAGTTGTAGTCTCAGAATCACAGAATTTTTGCTTCGTGATCATTTTATATAAATGACAGTATAAAATGGTGTATGACCTGGGGACATCCAGTTTAAAGTCTGACTTTTGGTGAATAAAGGCAGTCAGATCTTGACTATGTGTGTGAAATCGCTGGAGTAATTCCTGAGCAAGTATGTAAAAGCACCAAAGAGGGATGGCTCTTTTCTCAGTTGCTTGCAGCCGGTTCCACACAATGGCATTGACAGGGAAACATGTAACTGTCGGTTCAACCAGCAGTGACTATGCCTTCCACTCTCTCATCATTTGTCTCTCTCTTTTTTTCATGTATTGCTCTGTGCAAGCCTCATCCACTTGGGACTTCTGTGCATAGAGCCCTCAGATCCCTCTCTTGCGGTTTTACCACAGCACCAAACCTTTCTTTTTTCGGCGAAGTCTGTTTTTTCCTGATGGAGCAGTAGCTGTGAAGTATTGGAGTTGCTCTGGGTGGATTGCCCAAGGCCTAGTCTAGCTCAAATCTGAAAACTGTTTGGGATGCTTGGTGGGAGAGCCAGACTTGTTAATTGTCAGTACTTTGTAGGAAACCCTGGCCTAGATGAACATCTTTCTGCCAATTCCATTAAACATGCTGTACCGAGTAGAGATAAAACATCCATAATGCATGATCCTCGATGGCATCTGTCTTCACTTGAGACAGGAGGTGCTGACACAACAACTTGTTAATGGCTGTGCCATGTTTGAGTTATTGCTCCTCTCCACGCTCATGAACATAAATTTTGTCACTGAGATCTTCATTGTGTGCTCTTTATTTACATGATCTATATTTCTGTGCCTCTAACTGTTTCTGGGACAGTGTTTACGTGACAGATGTTCTGTGAAGGAATCTAGTCAGTGAATAGACACAAATAATACTTCGGTTTTTCTCAAGAATTAGATTGCTTGAATTTTTAGTAACCTCAAAAAAATTTAAACTCCTTCACTTTTAGGGACAGGATAGATCTCAGACCATGATTTGATTAAAATCTAAGGAGTCCAGTGGTGGAGTTTTGAAGCAGATTCAGCAGTAACATCATAATATGAATAATTAATTTTACTAATAATAATGTATTAGTAATTTGAGTATCAAATAAGCCAGTACTGCAGAAGCTGCTGTCAGCTGTTGTCTTACTATTCTGAAATGAAATTCGTATTTTTTATTATTGATGAAACATTTTGGTACTTAAGCAGTGAGAAACCAAAATATAAATATTTTAAAGCTGAAATCTGTCTCCTTAAAATGTAGAAATGGAAATCTTCACTCTGGATAAAGAAGTTATTCTGGTGTGTACTCTAGATGTAACATTTTCAGATAAGTCTCTTGGCTAGAAACTAGTATTTTATGTTTAAAAAAAAGTTGTACGAGGAAAAAGAAAAACGGGATCCATTAAACTTTGAAACTCAAGTACCTTATAATTAACACAAAGCTATCATTTGCCTTCAGAAGTGCTGGGTTGCTTGCTGATTCAGATTCAAAAGTTAAACTGAACAAGATGTTTTTGTTATGCTAATCCTCTCCCATGTCCCTTCTGTTGCTCCCAGTGATTACTGAAGTTTGCATACAAGCAATTGACCACCCACGTTTGGAAAATTGTATCACTGATACCACAATAAAGGTGAAGGAAGAAACAGTGATCTCGGTTTCTGAAAAGAACATTTGTGTCCAGGGACTAAAGAGTCACAGTGTCACTGTTTTCTTGTCTGTATATCCCTTGAAGCTGGTCTTCAGGCATTTGGTTAGTTTGTATATTCTGATATTTGCCTGTAGGTAATAAAGGATGTCTCAACTCCTCTAATAAGCTAAGTAAGTGCCACAATTACAGACAGCAGCAATACCCTGTGCTATAATTGTATCCTCCTGGGAGGTCCAGTCATTTCTGGCTATCATTATAAAAATAAAATTGCCCTGACCACTTGTATAAATTAAAACCAGACTATTACAACGTGATATGTGATTAAACAGCTAGGTTTTGTTCAATGTAAACAAAAGTAATATATTCAGACTAGTGTTTTAAATAGCAGTTTCAAAAAGAGAAGTCATGAATACTGAGATCTAAATTTTAAACTGGGATCTATTTCATGTGGTATATTGATGATTGTTTAATGTTTATTTGCTTCCTGCATAGTAAGAAAGTAAGGCTTTGTATTAAGCCACGGAGTATAATTTATGCTATCTCAGGCCTGACAGTTGAATCAAACTGATCTTAAGCAGTGCCATCATAACTTCGTTTTCAATGTTTCTGTGAGTCTGTGTGCACAGTTAAATAAGGTAGGGCTTAGACATGTTTGAGAGAGAGCCAGCAGAGGTACAGCTGAGTTTGGAAAGCACCCTTTTGCTTTTAGATCATGATGAACAGCTGTAAATGGCTTGAAACTTTAGACAGATGTTTATAAATAGCTACTGCTTGTGGCTGTGGTTCATTGCTTCTTCTAAGCTTAGGGGTGATGAGCAGTCATTTTTATTAAACGACCACTTGCCCACTAATGACTCTTCCTTACTGTCAAATACCGTATACTATTAAAAGCAATTTTACAACAGTAATTACATTTCATTTCAGCCGTATCTTGAAATCACTTTTATGATAGCGATACTCAGTTACTACTTTCATTTGAGAACAGTGTTTTAGTGGTAGGCCATCTGAGCGTTGATTCAGAACATTCAAATCCTGAAGTACACAGTAATGTATATTGTGATTAGAAAAGAGAAGGAAACTTCCTTCTTCTTTCTTCCTTTCTTTTTGGTACTTAAAAATGTAAGTAAATGGCAGATGCCAAGAATTTTCAAGAGCATGTAATGCCAAGTAGTTCATTATTTAGGAGATGAGGTTTTTTTAAAATTTGGGACAGAAAGTTTACAGGCAGATGTTTTTTGAAATGTCCACATGTTTTTTAAGAGCCTATTTGTTTACCTGCCATGAAATACTTGGGATTCTCTTCAAAATGCTTAGGAATCTCCATTATGGTTTACTACAGGTGGATTTGTGAATACTCAGTCCTTTTGAAGTAAAGTCTAGAATGGGTAATGCAGGTACTGAAAATATGCAGGTCTGCAGTTCACCTAAATATTAACTGATCAACTGCGTGAGAACTTTCAGGGCGGTAGCCATCAACTTGTGGGGAAACAAAACATTAGAAGTATAAAAATACTTCTATTTATTTCTGTATTTATTATGACTTCTACTGCCTGTTTGTAAAATTGACTTGAACATGATTGTTAGAGTGATACCTCTCTTATTTGTACGTAAAATGCTAGAAAACTATTTTTAATGTTCAGGAACCTGTAAAAGACTTTTGTGTTTTCTGTCAGATCAGAGCAAAAAATGTTGTGAATACACTTAATTGTCAGTCCCACACTGCTTTAAGCAAATAAAATGTACTTCTGGCAAGGGCAGGAGGAGTCAGGTATTCAGGGTGTTGTAACAGTTTCAAAAAAGCGAAGGATAAGTCTTCGTACAAACAGTTGTTTGCTGTGCAGATACACCCCAAAATAAATCCAGAGAAAGAATGGGATAATCCTGGTAATAATAATTCCCTTGAGTGGGGTGCTGCACAGAAGGATTTTATTCTTTTCAGTATTCGTGGTGGTTCATTTAAACTTGTTATGTTATCTTGGTGTTGAATGACTCACTTTAAGACTATGATAGTACTATAAAAAAAATAAAAATAAGATGTCCTAAATTAAACAGTTTGTCCTGGAATGACATAGAAAACCGGGAATGATACTCAAAAGATATCAGTGTCTTAATACTACAAACACAAGATCCTTATCTCTCGAAGTAAACAATAATATGTTGAAGATATAGTAGTAGCAATAGTAAAATAGTAATGTTTACTTTTAACTGGGAAAAAGGTAATTTCAAAGTCTATTCAACTTTTTGCAGTCTTTTTGAGCATCTGTGCAGAATTCGGACAGTGGTGGTTTGCAACGCGCAGTGCAGCGCTTAGCTTTTCTGTCCAGAGAAGCTCTTAGAAGATGCCGAGATGGGAGAGGAAAAGGTTTTAGAAGCAGATATTCCAACTTCCCAGTGATCAGTGCAGTAGTAGGTTCCTCAGAGTAGTAAGCTTTTCTTGGAAATGTTGTCTCTAGCATATCCAGCTGTCTTGATATACTACCTTATAGTTTTATTTCTACAGCTGAGATCTGTGCTTTTATCTGGTACAGATTCATATTGCAATATTTCATTGCTATTCTTGATAAATACAACACTAAAACTGGGAAATCAAAAAAGAAACGCAAGCAAAAGGAAATGAGTGAAAAATTGTTAAAATTTCATTGGTGATTAGTTGTCATTTTAACTATATCTTTTACGTGTGGTAAGTGTGATGTGCATGTGTTTATGTGGAAGTGTGTATGTATACTACTAAGAAAAGGGAAATGGTTTTCATAACTTCTGGTGCTTCTGTTTAAGAACTGGAGACAATTCATGTAAAATTATGAAGCTGGAATGCAATACCTTTGTCAAGTTCCTTTTTTTCCCTCTGTACCTGCTGGTAAACTTACTTCAAGTGAGTTGCTGAATCATGCAGGTTTTTGAGCTGAAAAAAACCCAAAATTGCAAAAGTCTTCCCCCATTTCCACTAGAATGTCTTAGTAGATGTCTTTCTTATAGGAGTAAGTAATTAAGAAATTTAACTTTTCTTCTACTTCTGAAGTCCATAGGTCCTGCACACACTTCCTGTTCTTCTCCTTGCCTTGTGAAACATATTCTAGCAGTTTCCTGATTTTGCACATGGGTTTGGGATAAAGAATTTGGAAGGAATGAGGAGACTGCATTCTTATAAGGTTCTCGATCTTACTCTCAATGTTTAGCAAAACCTCTTAAAACCGCAAGGAAAACATCCATCTCATCAGACAAGTGACTGTGTCTGGTCGTTCTGCTGAAGTGTACTGCAGCTTCTGTCCACCTCACATTCTTGGGTTTCCTTTCTACGCAAACTAACATCGGAGGTGGGAAGAAAGAGAGGTTCTCATGGATGCCCGAGTTTTGCCCTCACAGCAAGCTAGGATGCAATTGAATAATGCAGCTGGGTCTAGGAGCTAATACCTAATCCTAGATTCCCTACTCTAGACATACTGTATTAACCAGATAAAAAAATCTTCTTACAAGAAATAAAGATAATGTCAGACTAAAAGATAAACACCACCACCCCCCAAAACCTGATTCGAGATCCTGTCACGGGGTCTCTAATGCATTCAGGTCCTTGAGTGAAAATTGCACATACTGTTTGTTCCATTCGTGCCTTAACATACTTTAATCTCCACGTTTCTGAGTGTTGGGGACGTGCATGTGTTGTGTCTTTTAAAGCAAGCAAGCTATATTCCTGTCAAAATGTGATGAAGTAATATTTCCACTCGCTATTTATCATTATACTTTCTTCCAAATTTAAAAAAAAAATACTTGAATATTACATTTTTCAGTTGTTCTCTATGGCACAGGGGGAACATTAACTCATGAAGAATAAATAATTCAGGTTTGTTTACTGTAGTCAATAAAAAGTGGTGGGTTTCTCTGTTGTGGTGGTTGTTTGGCTGTTTTTTTAATATCAGATTAGAGGTACAATTGAAATAGTAAGCGTTATTTATTTTCAAATGGAAAATATGAAAAATTCTAGATGTTTTGGAAAAAATAGGAAAATGTATGCAATGGCTTTTATGAATTGAAGTTATAAGAAATTGAATAGAATATGTTACACACATTTTCGTGTAGTGCACCCTTCTATTATTCATCGTTTTCATTTATTTATGAAACATTTACAGTTTAAATAGCTGAAAGGAAAAATATAGCATGCCTGGAATGAATTGAACAAGAACAATTTAGAACCATTTGAGGACTGAAAATGAAAGTCCCATTTTAAGTAATGCTGGTGTCTTCTGTAAAAATTAAAGTGTAAGCTTCAAGGCAGTTTAATGCTAATGTGATAGTGGACACCACATGAAAACAAGCAGTACTTTTATCAGAAGCCACAAGTCTGTTCCTCTGATTTATTAAGGTTTATGTGATTGAAAAGACATGGGGACTTGCTTTTTGTTAAACTGTAATATCTTTTTTAATTAACAAAACTATGCAAACAGAGAATTTCTTCCAGTTTACATAAGGCTGTAGACATAGTTTTCCTGTTTCTACCCAACAGTGAGAATATCCAGCAATGACAGTGGAGTATGGTAGGTAGGTATGTGTGTATGGTATGGTGTGTCTATTTGCAAGAACCTTAACATACAGAACTTCCAATTGGTTCATTTCCAGGAAGCAATCCATTTGCTCCAAGGCAGTAGTAGTTATATTAAACTGTTCTGTGAGGGCTGTCTGCTAGAGAAGGACCCAGAATTGATACCCACGTAACTCTCCAATTCGGTCCTATTTTAGGACTGGTAATAATTTTATAATTTGTATTTTGCAGAGAGGAAACATAATTTCATGCGTTATACTGAGGAGATGCGCTTGCTGGAAAGGTGTCTTTTGAATCTCGTGTAAGCTTTACTACTATTTGGGCATTGCCGTTGATTTTGCAATCCTGTGGGTGAATTGTGTGAGGGCAGGCCTGCACTCACGTGACCAACTTGATTTCTTTCTGTCTGATGGGTAGAAATAAAAGTAGTTTGTTATATAGCTAGTGTCTAGAATCTTTGTCTTAAGGCAGTAGAGAAGCAGCTGAGGTGGGTTTAATATAGAGAAGTCAACTTTCTACTGAGGTTGTTGCTGAATATTTTATTTAGCTTGTTTTCTAACTCACTGTTAGCTCTGTCATTGTTCATTTAATGAAGCTACACATTTATGTAATGATTTTCTACTTCATTTACTCTTTTCTGTGTGCATCATTGGCATGAATGCTGTTAAAAAGGTCAACAAAAAATATGAAGTGTTTGTCCAACACTGATTAGAGCTTTTGTCACGATTTGTTTTATTTTATTAAATATAAAAATTTATTTGTTTTATTTGGTTTGCTTGGGAGCTTTTGTTTGTGTTTTTTTGTTTGTTTGGGGGATTTTTTTTGTTTGTTTTGTTATTGTTTGGAGATTTTTTTTTTGTGGCTGTCACATATTTGTCAGAAAGGGACAAAAGAAACGAGCTGAAACCAGAGGACACTTTACAGCTTCGTAGGTTAGACATGTTATACATCAAATAGAAACTGCTTCTCATGCTTCCATTAATTTCTAGACGAATGCTCAAGTAAATGAGATGCATAAAAAAATGGATTTAAAACCAGTCTGCAGAAGCAGGAGGAGGAGATAAAGGGATGTCAGAAGCTTTCCCTGGATAATCTACTGGTTTATGGGAAAGGAAATACCATAGTTTCAGAAACCTAAAGAAGTATGGGTGAGATAATGGAACACGTTGCCCAGAGAAGTTGTGGAATCCCCATCACTAGAAGTGTTCCAAGTCAGGTTGGACAGGGCCTTTGAGCAGCCTGATATAGTGGAAGATGTCCCTACCTATGGCAGGGGGTTGACCTAGATCTTTAAAGATCCTTTCTAATCCAGACCATTCTATGATTCTGTGACTACTCTAAGAGAGTTCTACCAGATTTCTTGTGTCACTGATAATCTGTAACTTAGGAACTGTTGGAAAGTCATCTGTGGTTGATTCAGTGTATTTGGTCACATTACAAATGCAGGGACAACAGAAATCTCTGAGCAGAAATTGCGATAAGTGGCAATATTTATTGAAAAGCGTTGTCGTATAATAGTAATTGTCTGATGCTTAGTGTCTGCCAAGTCTCCGGTGTACAAATTACCCCATTTAATGTGTAAGACATCTTCCTTGTGTTTGGTACAACAGTGCTACTGTGTGACCTCCCCAGATCACAGCAGTTGGAACCACAGCAACTTGCCCAAAATGCTATTGCTTGTGAGATCAATGCTTTCGCTTTTGTTTTTTATACCATTTTCTGAGGTACGTTCTCTTGTGGTAGAGGTAAATGTACTGATTTCCATGAGGCTGTTTCCCCTAGCACTAATTAATATCTGCAGAACATGTTTTCCATTCTGTTTTTATTTCAAAGAAGTTGAATTTAAACAAGCAGAGTTTAAATGTGAACATAAACCGAAAAATACCTGGGGTAAGTCAAGATGGGCATATCGAGAGAAATCCTGATAAATGAAACACAGGCAATAATAAAAAAATAAATAGAAGGACACTTTGGTCTACTGAAGTATAAGGGGAGGCTTCAGGTGGAGGTTGGTTCTAGTAGCAGTAGCATCAGTTAAGACAAACTTGATACAGCTTGTTCAGGTTTTCGTGTGACCTTAAAGACTTGTTCCACAGCAATCGTAAAAAGAGCAGTGTGTTCCTTCAACTCTTTATCCTGTCCTTATGTTATTTTTTTCTCTTCGTGATTTGTACATGTCTAAAGCATTTCTGAATTACCTGATTGTATTCTGCTAAAATTTACCAAAGATACGATTTGCTCTCAAGGAAGTGACTGTAATGACACAAATTTTTGCCTCTTTGTGATGGTGATACAGGAGGAGGTGCACCTTGAAATAGAGAACTGAGTTCCGACCTCATATATCCCAAGTTTGTGTTTAGTCTGGGTTATCAGAAATGAGAGCCCCTGCCCACCCACAGGTGTTCAGCTGTGGATAGACAAGGCCTCTACAGCGGAAGATACTGTGATGATCATTACACTTGAGTACATACTCACAAGACTGAGAGAGAGAGAGGCCTAAACCAGGGAATAAGGCCATATCACTCTTCAGGAGAAAGTGCTTTTTGGGGCGTAACATTAGCATTGGCACGTTTGATAGTCAGGTATCTTTCTAGTCTACCTGGGTCAGGTCCATGTTGTGAAAGGGTACCTCAGGAGCTTACCTGGATGTGTTCCCATTGTGCCTGTAGGGAAGGGGCTATGGAATTTCTTTACAGAAGAAGCCCACTCATCCCATTTGTAGGAAAAGTGTTCCTCTCCGTAGAACCTCATTTTGCCCACTCAGGACCTTACTGAGCTTAGTGAGGAGAATAATGAAAACATGAGGCTTAATTTCATATAGACAGAGCAAGTATTTGTCTTCCCACATGACTTAGCAGTCAACGCCAGAAGGTACAGAAACCATGACAGTGTTGCTACCTGCCAGTTAAATAGGCATTTGAGAGGAGAAGCACAGCAGCTCTGCCAGCTGCTCCAGTGGGGGCAGGAATGTCCCTGGCTTTGGACTAATCGTTTTCACTGAAACAAGTGTGCTCCAGTGCTCCAGCCGTTCAGCTGCTTCTGAGCTCACTCTGAAGTTTACAAGCAGGCTTTTCTCTTTTCCATTAGTGGAACGTCTCTGAGAAGCAACATGACTTACTTGAAAACATTTTCCATTATCCGCAAGTAGTTTTAAAGTGCTTTCTGCTGTCCTTCCCGTGATGAGTCCATTTGGGCTTGCTTCAGGGGATTCGCCTTGCAGAATTCCAGCAACCAAGAGCTAAAGATGCATTTTGAGCTACATTTACTGGATGCGTGTCAGGTGCACTAACTGGGAAAAATCAATGCCTTCTGGGTGGGTGAGGGGCAGTTGATTATGCTAAGGCCACTTATTAGTGCTGAATTAAATGTTCTCATTCAGTTTCCAAATGTTGAATTGCAGAGGTTGTTTGAAGTGCTAGTGAAACTTTTTCAATAGTTCCGTACTATTTTAAGTGATCAGGGCAAGCGATGTGAAGAGATGAATGGCTGAACCTTTGACAAGATTGCAAAGGGGCCAGGAGACTAAGTCTTCTGTTTCATAGAATGATAGAATATTAGGGGTTAGAAGGGACCTCTAGTGATCATCTAATTCAAACCCCCTGCCAAAGCAGGATCACCTCGGGCAGGCCACACAGGAACGCATCCAGGCAGGTTTTGAAATTCTCCAGAGAAGGAGACTCCACAACCTCCCTGGGCAGCCTGTTCCAGGCTCCATCACCCTCACAGGAAAGAAGATTCTCCTCATGTTTAGGTGGAACCTCCTGTGTTCTAGCTTATACCTGTTATTTCTTGTCCTATTACTGGAAAAGAATCTGTTTCCTTCCTCTTGACACCCACCCCTCAAATATTTATAGTAGACATTAATAAGATCCCCTCTCATCTTTCTCTTCTCCAGACTAAACAGTCCCAGTTCTCTCAGCCTTTCCTCATAGGAGAGATGTTCAAGTCCCTTAATCATCCTTGCAGCTCTCTATTGGACTCTCTCCAGTAGATCCCTGTCCTTATTGAATTGGGGAGCCCAAAACTGGATACAGTATTCCAGGTGTGGTCTCACCAGGGCAGAGTAGAGGAGGAGGAGAACCTCCCTTGATCTGCTGGATACACTTTTATTAATGCACCCCAAGATACCATTGGCCCTCCTGGCCACAAGGACACACTACTTTCCAACGGGTAACTTACACTCCACTAGGACTCCAAGGTCTTTCTCCATGGAGCTGCTTTCCATCGGGATGACCCCTAATCTGTAATGGTGCCTGTTGTTATTCCTCTCCAGATGCAGGACTCTACACTTGTCCTTATTGAACTTCATGAGGTTCACCTTTGCTCAGCTCTTCTAGCCTGTCTAGATCTTGTTGAATGGCAGCACAGCCTTCTGGTGTGTCAGCCACTCCTCCCAGTTTCCCATCATCAGCGAACTTGCTGAAGGTACACTCTATCTCGTCATCCATTGTTTCTGGATTCTCATTTGAACGAGTATGGATGCTTGCCATTCTCATCCTACATGCAGCCCAAATGGAAGTGAATCTTTATGAGATTAGAAGAAAGGTTTTGCAAATCTCCAATCAAAGATGGGAATCTGGGTCTCTTACACTTCCCTATGTTTCTCATGCTCTGTTTTTTTGTCATTGTGTCATGACCATTGACTATACCCATAGTTTTATTCTACAGGGTGAAAGGAATTTGAGGTAAAGGGAGAGCAGAGGAGACGCCTCAGAGGGAAAACAGACATTTTTCAAACTCTAGCAGCTTTGAAAAACATGGACTTCAAACTCTCTAGATGAAGGCGGCATGTTTCTGCAGAATGGGAACTCATGACATAATGCTATGATCCTTTCCTTTCTCAACATCGTGTTTGAGAGCGATTTGAAAGGGAGTTTTCTTCACGTAGATATCGAAAGCTAATGCAATTAAGGCAAGAATTGTAAACAGACTTGGATTACTTTTTCATTAGGGTTGGCTGTGGCAAACTTGTTGTGTGGTTACAGGAATTCCTGGGCAGCTGAGTGACCACCAGGGAATGACAGTGTTGTGCTCCAGTACTCTAACTGGAGAAGGCTGTGGATGACCCCAAGAAATATGATGATGCATATTTCAGTTAAAACTCGGGTAAACGTCCGTGTTCAATTGTCACTTTTGTTTTTTTTTTACCAAAGCAGCCTAAGGCAGAAGGACTATACAACCAATTTTTAAACACTAACTTAATTTAAATCAGCCTTATTTAAGTTAAAGTATGTTAATGTTGATTTTCTGGAAACAACTTTAGTAAAATGCAGGTATGGAGAAGTAAAGCACATCATCTACAAGCATTATGTCTTTATGTTGCCATCTTTGCAGAGGACTTACTTTTCCGAATCTAGCAGTGTTATTATCAAAGATGAACGTTACCAAATACTTCTTGCTTACTTCTAAATGCACAGAAATTGTCTTTTGCAAGATTGCAAGAGTCATAAACTGAGGTACCAGTTTAAGACTAGCCACCAGGCCTCAATCTTTCCTTTGTTTCCTTTGCCTTCCTGATCTGTTTAGTCTACTAATGTTCTTTTGCCTTATGTATGCAGATTCTTAATTCATGCATGGCCACTCTAGTGTGCAATGATAGTCTTATCTTGTTTAGTCCTCTCAAAGAAGGCTTCAGATGGCGTTTTTCACAAGCTGTGCTTTTTGGGGCAACCACACGCCGGTAACTAGAGAATATTTTTGCTTGTCGGAAGAACCCTTTCAGGTTATGGATGACTGCATAAATTCTCTTACTGTTTCTCATTGCTGAACTAATAATACATTTTATTTCTACCTTTGAGTCAGTTCCCAAACAGAAGTGGTTGAAGCATGGCTTAATTTTGTCAGGATATGATAGTTTCTGTTACATTAACTTTCAAGGGAACAAAATTAATCTCAGCTTACATTATATTGCAAGTGCAGTAACTTCAGAGAAATATTCAGTGAGAGATGACAATAACAAAGGGGGGAAAAATAGTTGAAAAGTTAAGCATTGTTACTGTATTCAATATTGCGTAGTGTTGCATTAAAACTAGACTTGAGCTTTTGTTGTTTCAGGTTAAAAAGATTCTGTTTTGAAGGCAGAGTTTTGGGTGGACTTTAATTTTCAAATAAGCTGCATTTAAGCATCTACATCTTAGTAACATTTCTGAAGGCAAAAACATTGTGTAACAGGAAAAAGGTAAAGGCACGTGGAGTAGATTTTAGATATGGGACTTCATAACTAGTCCTAGGGTAAACTTTGACTCTGTATTTGAAGTCAGGTAAACATTTCAAAATAGTGATATTTCACCTTTTAATATGATTTTGGGGAGGTAAGATGCAGATCTTGCATTCCTGCTTTATATCAAAGTTAACTCTCAATCTAGAAGGCAGGTAATTGTCAGAAAAAAAAATACAAGCATCTAATTCAAAACAAAGCCACATCTGGTTTCCCACAGGTAACTTGATAGCACTGGCTGCTTTCTTCAAACCAATAAACATTGCACCAAACTGCAGCACAAAATACCTCACTTGTACGAGTCTCTCCTCGAGTATGACTCTTCCCTCTGTAGGAAGCTAGAAAAGACAAATAAATATTGCAGCCATATTAAATTAAAGTTTTGTGAGATACATGTTGCAGAGCCTTTCTTCCATCAAGAGTCACGTTAGATGTATTTCACTCCCTTTTCTTATACAAATAAAACGTTCTTTCTCATTTATAAAGATTAATCTAGTTAAAAAGAAAAGCAATTGAGCCTTCAATAAGCATCTTAAAACCCCTTTCTCATTCACACTTAGCTAAGATCAAAGATGCAAATATACCGTATGGAAATAGAATTACTTTACCTTCTTTTATCATTTCAATGCAACTTCCATCACTTTTATCTTTAGATTTTCTTGAGTACTCCAGCCTTTTACTGTCCATTTGCGTAAGGGTGAACTGTATACCTTAGGTATATTTTTTTAATGATTATTAATAATGCCAGCTCTTTAAGAATATTTCTACCAAGGGGTTTACTCCTCCACACCCAGCACACAGGGAGCTCTTCAGCTGTGCCTGAATGGTTGAGTCTAGTAGTCCTTTCTTTCTCTGGGATATGGGAATGCATTTTGGGTGCTTCCAGTCTGCACAGCCATGAAGCTCAGTTGTGCACCAGTGTTCTTCCACATGAGGAGGAAACCTGGGCTCTTGGCCAAGTAGGTGCTGTAGAAGACACCAGAAGATCCCTCTGCTGCACAGTCAGGACACTAAGATTGTGTGAAGGTATAAAACAGTGGTTTTACCATTCATTTTAAACATGCTTTTTTATCCCTCCCTGCAATTCCACTTACCTATGTCCGTGTCCAAGTCCATCATAATAGAAGGAAATGCAGCTGAGTGTGAAATTTGAAATAAGACCTTTTAACTTAAAGGCTGAGTGTGTGATCTTTCCATGCCTATCCAAAGTAATCTCAAGTGAGATTATTTTGTTCTTCCTATACACTGTATCAGGGAATTCCTACCCTGGATACAGCTCCTCAAAAAGTATTTTGAAAAGGCAGGAGAGTTCACAAAAGTCCAGAAAGAATGGTAGGAGTTCTACAAAGCCTCTCTTGTAGTGGGAAGAGTAGTAATCCCAGTTTACAAACTCTAATGAAGGCAAAGCTAAGAGTCACTTCCTGAGAGTCTGAAGACCTTAGGACCAGATTTCTGAGAGCAGATACCTCTTCAGGTTTGTAGAAATATTTATATTCTGTGGCTGGAAGTTGAAACTAAGCAAATACAAAGAAAGTGTGAAGAATGAGTTCTTAAATCTTCTTTTTGGATTAAACATCCTCTTTAAATCTGTATTTTAAAAGGACCACTGCAGTGCTGTTAGAGAAGAGGGACTGAAACTAGAAAGTGCTTGATTCCATTTCCTGTGATATGAAATGGTCAGACTGAAAGAGCTTTTGACCTTACAGCTCTGTTAATATAGTCCTTCTTTTGAAACTGTGCAGCAAGCTTCATAGCTTTTTGTTTCTACTTCTTTTTGTGTAAGTTATGGAAAATCAAAATGAGATTCTGAAAACAAATAACATTGCAGCATTGCAGCCAGTAGATTTCTTATCCTAGTGTCATAAAACACATAACTTTGTTCTGAGTTAAATAAGAAATACACTACTATTTACTTTTACAACAGAACTTCAGCATTTCAGCAGAAGCAAACATTTTTCAGAATGTTTTTACCATGGAGAATGTAGCAGTCACCTTTCCAAATACGTTTTGACAAATATTACCTTTTTCTAATGTATTGGTCAGGGTTAGTCGTCTTGAAATATCATCACCCACTAACATGTTGAGCATGGCCCTACGTAATTTCCTATGACAGAGAACGTTTTGAAAAGATTTTTATACAAATGTTTAAAAGATGGCAGCTATTCTCCAAGCAGTTTAGAGACATATAATGACTTTAAGAGACGAAACTATAGTATCCCTATTCTACCAGTTTCGGTCAGCTTTCAAACTTTGTTTGAAGTATCTCCTGAGTAAAGAGTGAATGAACAAAATTTAGAAAGAATTTCTTCTAAAAAGAAGAGAAGTCCAATATTTAAAGCAGCAATCCTACACTGGAGATCTAGGTTCAGTTTCTTCTTTTGTGCAAAGACTTACACGGGATCCTTGACAAGTGTTTTATTCTCCTTAGCTACATCTCTGTTGTGCTTCCAACAGCACATCCCACTATCCGGATTCATTGTGTGCCTGAGAAACATTTTGTGTATGCCCACCATTTCTGTATCACTTGATATTCACAGAGAAGAACATTAGATACTCACCTGCAAAGAAGCTCCAGTGCGCTGCAGATAAGTGCCAGTCAGGTTGCCTGACCTATCAGGAAGCTGGGAGACATAGTGAAGTTCAGTGAAGGTAAAGTGCAGAACCTATATCTATTCCTGAGTCTCTTATTGTTGCTCCACAGGGCTGTGACTGTCAACTGCTCCAGGGATGTGAAGCAACCCTGGAATTTTAATGTATAATGTATTGGTCAGCACATCACATTTTTTATGGTTTCAGAGAATCACAAAATGGTTGAGGTTGGAAGGGACATCTGGAGGCCATCTTGTACAACCATCCTACTCAAGTGGGGCAACCTAGAGGCAGGATCATGTCCAAGCACCTTTTGAGTATCTCCAAGGAGGGCAATTCCACAGCCTCCTTGGACAGCTTGTGCCAGCGCTCACAGTCAAAAAAATAAAAAAATTTACTCACACTTAGAGGGAGCCTGCTGTGTTTCAGCCTGTACCTCTTGCCTCTCGCCTCTCTTTCATGCTGTCACACTAGTGACACCATGGAAGAGTATTAGTCTCCTTACTAATATCGTGTTTTACATCTTAAAAGAAAAGCAGAACTGAAAAAAAGTAGTTCTAGATTTGTTTTTGTAAGGTTCATACATAATTTAGTTAGAATAAGGACAGTAATGACCGATCACTAATGGCTATCCTAACACCATGCTGCCAGAATACCCTAAACATTCCAATCCTCTTTCCAGTGAAGTCAGATCACGTCAAGTGTTCAAATATATATTCTTTACTTCTACCATTAAAAGCTAACTGTTGCATTTTTAATAGTATCACCCATTTGTCAGGAATCTAGGATTGAGCAGAATGAGTGAATGTGCCCTGCTTCCTACACTGCCATTTCAGTATTTACTCTCACATACTAGTTGAAGCTATTCTAAACATGAAATAGTCTGAGCTATTTTACCAGCATTTCTGTGGATGATCTTTCCTGCTTGGTCTAGAAATAAGCAGATGGCTGCCATTTCAAGGTGATTACCTGTCCTGTCTCTTTAGCACCTGAAGTTTTTGAGAGGGGCGAAAGCTAATGATCTGTATTCTGATATTTGTAATGGATTCAAAATGTATCTGAACTTATTTTTTTAAAATGTTTTCTTCTTTCTAGAAAATATGAAGGATATTCTTGTGATATATGATCAAGAAGCAGAAGACTGGGCTCTGTATTTAAAATCTCTTTTTGGACACATAGTGAATGAAGGAGGAATCTTACTCTACAATCTAGAGACTTCATCTTTCAAGCACGAGGAGCTATTCTCTTTACCCTGTTATAAATGTAAACTCCTGATATTATCTTGTGGACTTCTTAACTGCCTGAATCAGAAAAGAAGTTATTTTCTGGAGCAAGTTCTAAAACCTCCGGATAATGTGGTGATTCTACTTTGTGGAGTGGAAAATTCTGAGATTCTGTATGAGATACTGACCTTAGATGGAGGCAGCAAAGAGATTTCCAGTGATCAGGAACCTGAGGAATATCTCTCCGTTGTTACTGGAATTATTCAACCAGGTAATGTAAAAATGAAACCTTTGTATGATTATTTGTCATAGAAGTGTGATGAAACTGTTGTACTCTTAGTCTGGCTTCGTTTTCACAGGGAAGCAGCTTTGGAAAGTCCAAAAGGTGCCACTGGCACCTATGAACCTACCATCACTACTTCGTGGTAAGACTGAAGAGCTGACATACACTTGTTTCTCTGTTTCCTGAGAAATCTCAGAACCTGTACAAAACTATGGCTTTATGGTTCATCTCTTTCAAAATGCCTTAATGTGACAGTGTATGTATCCCTTTAGATAAATCTGACAGAGTGAAAAATAATTACTGAGTAAGACCCAGCTTCATGAATAGCATCATTTCTTGTGTGACACAAAAAGCTGTAAGTGCAGAAATTCCCTTCCCGTTTTACCAACCCAAGTAGTAAGTCTGTAGTGGAAGGACAGTTTGTATGTGTTTGCATATTCATGGCAACTAGAAAGAAACATTAATGTAAAAATTAGCACTTCTGGAACCTAAGAAAAAATCGTCTCTTGAAGAGGAGGCTGAGAGGAGACCTCATTGCTCTCTACAACTATCTGAAAGGAGGTTGTAGTGAGGCTGCTGCCCGTCTCTTTTCCCAAATTACTAATGATAGGATGGGAGGAAGTGGCCTCAAGTTGTGCTGGGGGAGGTTTAGATTGAATATTAGGAAGAAATTCTTTCCTGAGAGAGTGGTTAGGCACTGGAATAGGCTGCCCAGGGAGGTGGTGGAGTCACCATTGCTGGAGGTGTTAAAGAGATGAGTAGATGTGGCACTTGAGGCTATGGTCTAGTGGTTAGGGATGCTGGGATGAAAGTTGGACTAGATGATCCTGGAGGTCCTTTCCAAGCATAGTGATTCTATGAGTCTATGATTCTATTGAAATGGCAAAATTTGTGCAGATGGTTTAGTTTAACCCAAAGTTTGACTTTGCCGGGCTGCTCAAATGAAACTAAAAAATAGCTTTAGAAAGACAGATGCATGGGCCACTTTGGAAAGGCCATGTAAGTTGTACAGAGGTTTCAGGTGGATGGCTGTATGTTTTTCTTTGAGGGCATATTTGCTACTGCTTCTTTGTAGTCTCTAGGTCTCTTGCCTCCTCTCACTCTTGGTATTTTGTCATGATTTTATCTATTAGGCAGAACATTGTGCTTCTGTCTGATACCTGCACAGTGCCATTTTACTGGCACAGGAGCTTGTGCTTGAGAAAGACATCCTGCAGTTCAGGAGTTTTACCCAGAAATTAACCTGATTTTGGATGCAGATGAACAACCAAGAATATTATTTTGATCACAGGGGTAGAGAGACCTCAGCTGAGTCGGAGTGACCTGGCTGGACGCCCCTGCTGCCTTGTGCTTAAGCAGATAAGCTTAAGCATGCTACAAGGCTTTCAAATCTTGCCCAGAATGTGTCTGCACACAGTCAGGCTGTATCAGATCAGTGCTTTCAGAACTGAACTTCAGACTCCTCCTTCCCAAACGTCTCCTGTTCTAACACTTCTTTCTGTTCATTAACCTTTTCCTCAGTATATTTTTTTCTGATCGTTTCTCAGGCTTTATGCTTGTTTGCGCTGTTTACACTCAGCTAATTACACTTGTCTGGTTTGGTTTCAGGAGGTAATGTTTGCAGTTTCTGGCTGTGTCTGATACGTAGCTTCAGACTGAAGTTCCTTGGCAACTCTTTAGTGGAATGAGAACAATGGATCTATACTATGTATATGTGTAGGTATAGGCAAGAACTTAACCCAGAGACAGTCAGCTGCCTCATGCACAGGAAATAACAAACTTTTCTGCAAAGATAAACAATTTTCTAGAAGACAGATGGTGGCTTTTTGCTTAGGTCTCTGCATTCACAAAAATATTTATTGCTTCTGCCCTTGGGATTTTACTTACATTGTAATGTCAAGTGACTGATAGGTGCTCAAATGATCTTTTCTTTGGCAGTGGTCAATATCAGCAACTTCAGAGATGCGTACAAAGCTGAATTAATCTTGAAGGACGCAGTCTCAGTGTGTACTTCTTTACCAGGGATGCATAGACTGTGGCTGGGATCAGACAAGTTCAGTTGACTGAAGTAGCTCCAGGACTGGGAGTAGTGTTGCTGCCTGGTACTTCAGAGTGTCAGCCCTCCTCCATGCACATAGCTGAGAACTGCTCAAGTATAGAGCTAATTTTCATTCTGCAGGTCACAGAAAAGAGAAAAAAGTTGCTATATTTTTACCATAAGCCTTTCAAGTATCTGTCTCCTTTTTCTTCAAGTATAGATTTTGTTGGAATTGTACCGGGAATTTGGGTGTAATGTTGAGTACTGACGTATTACTTCATATTATGAATGCACTGCATTACTCTTTTTCCTGTAAAATTCTCTTTATGTTGGTACTCAAATAAGTAATCAATGACAGTGGATTTTCTTGGGCTGTCAGCAACACTTGTGCTGATGAGCTAAACCCCTTCATTTAAGTGGGAACTTTACCATTGTCTTAAATGGGCAAGTGGTTCACTTAGATTTTGACACTATGGAGTCTATGAAGAAATGAAGCTGAAAGCGCTAACAAGAACCAAAGTTGAAGAGGAAACTAAATCGCTAGACTTTCTGGTTTTGTTTGTGAATACTGAATACAACATGGCTTTGTATGTGTGCGAACTAAAGTCTTGATTGTAAAGATTTCTCACATGGGCGCACGACTGATTAAATGGAGGGAACTTCTGGCCTCATTCACTGCCAGGGAAGGTTGCAGTAGATGAAACCACACGGTTGTGCCTGCCTTTCCTCCGTACTCAGTATACTTACATTCAGAGAATGCATACAATTCATACAATTGTTTGTGTTTTAAGACGGTGAGGTCATCTGTTTATTGAGGAGCACCTCAAATGCCAATTAAACTTTTTTATTAAATTGAAAATAATCTGTATTAATTTATTGTAAGCAGAAGAGGCATTTTATTGTGTGATGTGTGCTACGGTATAGTCCTCATTTCCATTTCACCCTGCCCATGAGTCTTTGAACTGCTCTGCAGAGACTGCTGCTAAGATTACTAGATTAGTAAATCTTCCTGAGATGTTATGTTTCTCCATCTCCACACAGAATGATTGCTAGTATGCCAACATAGTGATGGGGTCTTGTAACAGGGATGACTGTCAACAAAAAAACTCCGGTTGGTATCATTAACATGTTTCATCTGGCATGTGCTCCTGGCTATTTCAAACCAGAGGAGAAACTGAAGTGGCAATCAGATAGGATGTTGAGATTGCCACCTCTGCTGTTTGAGTTCTTTGTTCTTTCTTCTCATAGTTCTGCAAAATCCAGAGAATACTTTATTTGCTACGTAAACAGGATTCCTAGCAGCTCGTGTTTTGATCTGTCTAGCTAGTCATGGGGACCTGTACTCTTGGATTCTGAAGTACACATCACATATGTGATGTTGTTTTATTTTTGACAGTAATTGGATGAAAACTGCTTGCACCTGGAAAAGTGAGTGCATTCACATCTTAAAGTGAATGTTTTTTAACGACATTTAGGACAAGCTCATAAAAAGTTTTATTAATAATAAAAGTTAAATGAATAGAACATAAGCACTACTGCAACAGCGTGTACTAATTTGTTATGTGATTTTATTGTTGTTTGTTTAATTTTCTTATTATTTTTAAAATTAATTAATGGATTTGTCATCATTAGTCTTCTCTTTCAAGGTTGCAGGTGGACACCATCCAAATTTATGTCTTGTTTATGGCACAACAGTAATCAGTCAGCACTTGGTTGCAGTTGTGAGGGTATTTCTAAAGCTTGCAAATAATCATAGAATCATTGAATTGTCAGGGTTGGAAGGCACATTGAAGATCATTGAGTTCCAACCCCCCTGCCATGGACAGGGACATCTCCCACTAGACCTGGTTGCCCAGAGCCCCATCCAACCTGGCCTTAAAAATTTCCAGGGTCAGGGCTACCACCACCTCTCTGGGCAACCTGTTCCAGTCTCTCACCACCCTCATGGAGAAGAACTTCTTCCTAACGTCCAATCTAAATCTACCCTTCTCTAGTTTGAATCCATTCCCCCTTGTCCTATCACTACCCGACATCCTAAAAAGTCACTCACCAGCTTTCTTGTAGACCCCCTTCAGATATTGGAAGGGCACAATAAGGTCTCCTGGGAGTCTTTTCTTCTCCAGACTGAATAACCCCAACTCTCTTAGCCTGACTTCATAGGAGAGGTGCTCCAGCCCTCTGATCATCCTTGTGGTCCTTCTCTGGACACGTTCCAGCATGTCCATATCTTTCTTGTAATAGGGGCTCCAGAACTGGACGCAGTGCTCCAGGTGGGGTCTCACAAGAGTGGAGTGGAGGGGGAGAATCACCTCCCTCAACCTGCTGGCCACACTTCTCTTGATGCAGCCCAGGACAGGGCTGGCTTTCTGGGCTGCAAGCGTGCACTGATGGCTCACGTTGAGCTTCTTGTCCACCAGCATCCCCAAGTTCTTTTCTTCAGGGCTGCTCTCAAGCCAGTCACTGCCCAGCCTGTATTGGTGCTTGGGATTGCCCCAACCCAGGTGCAGGACCCTGCACTTGGTCTTGTTGAATCTCACGAGTTTGGCATGGGCCCACCTCTCCAGCCTGTCCAGGTCCCTCTGGATGGTATCCCTTCCCTCCAGCGTGTCAGCCGCACCACACAGCTTGGTGGTGTCGGCAAACTTGCTGAGGGTGCGCTCGATGCCACTGTCCATATCGCTGACAAAGACGTTAATGTAAGTTTAAGATTTCCAGCAAGTATTTTGCAGCTACAACTGTAAAATGGACGTGTGAATCTGTAGTCTTACATGTCCCTCAGTTTATATTATTGACACTCTTGGGGTTTTGCACTGTGATTGCCAATTACTGACAAGTTATTATTGGAAGACATCTTTAGATGTCTTCCAATGGAAATGCATTCTTTATATATTTTTTTGGCACACAAGTGTTGTTATAACTAAATTGCTATTTGTAATTTCACCGAGATGTATTTCTGTAGATTAGTGTCAGCTTCTTGGAAATAGGATAAAATAAGGGTCTTCTTTTCCAGATTAAAAAAATTCTAACACCTGTTCCTGAAAAAAGTAAGTGTACCACCTTTTTAAGTTCATACTGAAATAATAAGTAAAAAAATCTATTAGGATAGCAAAAGAGGAACTTTTTTTGGTATAGAATCAGATTTTGTCCATGATTGATAGGTTCTCTCTGTACTTATCTAAATTACTGTGAGGACAAACTTTAGTCCAGAAAATGTTACTACAGTTACAAGGTTAGGTGTAACCTGCCCTAATCAGTACACAGGATAAATAGTGCTTAGTTAATTAGCAGTTCTGTGACACTTTGTTTTGTGTTTCAGTTGCAGTTGTGTTATTTAAGTATTGAATGCCGTTCAAATCTTGTTGAAAAACCAGAATTACTAATTTCCTAATGCCCTTTCCTGCAGAACTCCTTTCTGTATTTAGTGCTGTCCAAAACTTGTTTTATCATCATCTTACATGCTAGTATTTAACAAGATTAGGGTGAAGCATTTCTTCCACTTCTGATACCACTTTAAGACTTTACTTTTCATAACACTTAGCAGTATACAATATTTTCTACGTCCATATTCAAACTCCCTTTAATTTCAGATGTGTTTGTGACTGCTCAGATGTCTGCAGGTCAGCTCTAAGGTCTTTCACGGAAAGTGCAATGCAAAACTAATGAGTGCTTCTGAAAAGCATGTTTTAAAAGCCTTCCAGCTTTTTGCCTCAAAACTTCAGGATGGGAAGCTGAAATTGCCTAAATTTTCTAGAGCAGCAATCAGCTAATATTCCTGTCCTTTCCAGTGAACGAGGAGAGGATTACAGTGAGAGATCTTGTTATTACGAGAATGAGTGAATCAAAATATGGTAAACAATACCTTCTTTAAGTACAAAACCACAAGTCACTGCCAGAGTAGGTCTCACTTGTGCACTGTCCATGGTACATCAATTTAATGGAAACAATCAACAATACACTGCAAAGGAGAGAAACCGCTTTTGAGTGTTTGGTTTTAGGCAACCTTAATATAGACATTGTAAAAGAATCGCTTTCCCAGGCTCCTCTTCTCATCCTGGCCTTGGCATCTTTACCCAGTGACTCTTACTTTTCAGTCTTGATTCCTTGTGATAAAATTGTTTATTCCACTCGAGAACACCCAGCATTATATATGGGATCCTGATCAGGGTCCCACAGATGCTGTAAAACAGCGTATTTGTTGAGTTAGCTGGATCTCACTATATGGAGCTCATGTAAGCCTTACGTCTTTTATGTCAATTTTTGCAGCAGGTGTGGAAAAACAGGTAAGAACTTGATCCAGCATAAAGAAAGAGCAGCACAGACAGATATTGCATAATATGGCAGAAAGTCTCCTGATAGTTATTAAGCCATCAACATCATTTCACAGATCAGTACTGGCAGAAAGTTTTTTAGTATTTGACCAGTACTTTATGTAAGATAGCCATTGTTTTTTTGACCCAATAAGGGGAATTCTGCAGCCAGATTTATTGTATTATCAAACACAACCCTACACAGTTGTCTTGTCTTCCAGACCCCAATACCTGCATCCGTTTTCGATTTCTCACTTTCCTGCTCATTATTCTATTCTCTTTCCTTTTGCCCAGCTCCTCTCCCATTGTTTGCTATATTGATTTTCAGGGAAACATCTCTTCTGCCTCAAGCCCACATTTCTTACATTCTATAGTAAATCGAAAAGATCAGTCACAGGGATGTTTACTGAAAAGGGATAAATACAATTCCATCTAAAGATCTTTCTAGGATTGTTCCTCTCCACTAGCTCCTGGATTTTATTTTATTTTTATCTGCAAAATTATAGTTTTAAAATAGCTTTATCTTATATTTAAAATAACACACAGTATTTCATCTAAAAATTAATGTCATGGTATTTCCTTATTTCTGAGGTTTTAGATTGCTTATCAGTTTGTTTTCTTAACTCTGTTTTAATTTGACAGTTTTCTGTTTATTTTGTTTTTCCCAGGTTGATTTCTGATGTTAACATCTTCCCCAGAGTACACTAAACATTTTGTGAAACAATCAAGTAGGATAGGAATGATCACTGTCATCAGAGTTGATGACCAGGTAAAGAGATTTCCAATAAGAAACTGTTAAAGAATTACTTTGTTTTTATTAGGTAAGCCACAGAATGAAAATGCTGGAGACTCTTTTTCTTACATCTATGAAGCAGTTCTTGCAGACGGTGAGTTGAATTCCTCTTGCATTTATTCCAATAAACCCAATCCTCTTCGGAAAATTAAATTTGTTTTCTTACATCTTGTCAGACATGGAAGGCAATAAAATAACCTTACCATAGCTTATAGTTGTGCAGAGGAACATGCCTTGTCCTCAGACATCCACCCACACGTCTATACCCACACAATCTTGTGAAAAAGGGAAGAGATTCAACAGGAATGTTGCCTATTTCCTTTTATTTCAGAGTAGAGAAAAAGGAAGATGTGGATAGCTTTCATTTTCTGTTCTCAGCATGAGGAGTTGTGCTTGTGATAAAGAGCTGATTTGAAATTTGGAATAGATCAGTCCTACTCGCATTACGTTTGTAGCATCGTGCGTTGGCAGCCAGTGGTTGGGAGAGGCCATTCTGGTTTATTTATACTTGTGAAATCAAGTAAAGGCTTTTCTTAGTAGGGGAGACAGACTGGCAAAATCTCCACTTGCTTTTATTGAGAGATACGTAATGTATTTCCTATCCCCAGTTTTTACTTAAATAACTATTTCTGGGTTGACACTGTTGTGAAGTGATTGACTTAAGAGCACCAGTGTGCTGACTGATGGAAAAAGATGAGTAAGTCATTTTGGAATCCCTGGCATAGCAGTTCTGTGCTTCTGTACCCTGAGGTTGCTGCCTCTGTGGGCCTGTTTTGCTGCAAGGCGCAAGGGCAGGAGGATGCTGCAAGCTCACTGGCACAAGTTCAGTGTACATGTCAGTGATGTATGGAGTTCAGAATTTTAGTTTCTTCAGTTAATTTCAAGACACGAACATCAACCTGTGTGCTTCGAAATACTCCAGTCATTCCTGCTTACCAGGCTTTGGTTCATAATGCAGAACAATCTTGGAGCGTGGGGATTGGATTCCTTTCAGATAAAACTGAGGGAAAGGGCACTCAAGGAGCTTGCTGGGTGCACTTCAGACACTAAAAGGTGTGCATTTTACATGTGCAGACCAGAATTAGTTGGAAATATGCTCCTTTGAAATGTGTGCAGTGTGGAAGGGAGGATTTAGCACCAGTCGTTTCTCTCTACTAAATCTTCTCCTAGTAGTCTCTTCTCCTTCTGATAGGGACTGTGCATGAGCCCCTTGGCATCTCAGGTATACTGATGTGATGTCAAAACAGCTGCTGTAAAGCTTCACTGTTTTATCTCTACAGACCTATTGTGAAGGATTTCTAAGGATGTCTCTCTTGATCTTGTATTGAATATGCCATGGGTCAATGCATTGAAGAAGTCTGTGGGTATAGAGAAGGCTTTTTATCATTAATGGCTCATCATCCAGGTGCTCAGTAAGCAAGCATCACTGTTCCTCTCATTCATGATTGTGACATCCAAAAAAATGAAACAGTAAAAGAGAGACTGGCCAGAGAAAACATAGAGTCCCAGGAAAAGAAAAGACTGGGGAGATGTTCCTCCAAGCCACTCAACTTTAAACCCTGGCTCTTTTTCTATGAATTCTTTTCTGCTTTTATATGGGGACTTGAAGAGCAGCTTTAAGTCCCAAGTTTTCCATCAGCTGAATGGTTTATGTTGTAATAAAGTGAATTGAGGTTTTTCCCACTAAGAAAGTCTTGCATTAAAAGTAAAAATTTCGCTTGAAATCTGTGCTGTAGTTGCCTGGACCACAGTTCTCAACTTTGCACAGTCATCTTGCTAGTACTGATTGTATGAGCTGAGAGGACCAAAGAGATTCTCAATTGATGTGATGAGTGAACGGGCCAACTAGAAATGATGGATTCCCTGTGATTGTATCCTGTGTGTGAGGTTTAGACTGACTCCTATAGGAGTGTAGGGAAATACATGGTCATCATTTCTTCTGTGGTGGTGCAATGGGGAGCAATTACCTGATACCACTGCGGAATTTTGGAGGAAAAAGTATTCTGGAAGTGAAATTATTGCAGTTTCCAAGATTCAACTTGTCAGTCTTTATGAAGCCGAGAAAAGTAAGACAGCAGCTGCAAAGGAGTCAGTGTTAGTGACCAGCAGAAAGGAAGTGAATCTTTGGGTAACCAGACAGGATTTAACTTTGAATTAATTGTGAAAAAATGTTTCCAGGGACTCTGTCTTCTCATTGCTTCTTCCTAATAGGAAGGAAATGTATACAGTGCTAAATTGTATGTATGACACAAACCAGAAATTTTAGGAGAAATTGAAATCCGAGAAAGATTTATTTTTTTTTTACTAGAATGCTAAAAATTCACGAAAGAGCAGCACTTTATACAAGTTCTTCAGTGGAGACTGGCATGCTGAAAGCAGAAATTTGTTTTGAGTGTACAGATACTGTACAAAAGAAAGGATAAACTGAGAGAAGATGGAATTTAGACTTGAACCAGAATGAAGGTTCTGCTCCAGCATGGGGTCCTCCACGGGCTGCAGGTGGGCATCTGTTCAACCGTTAACCTCCATGGGCTGCAGGAGGTCACCACGACCTGCAAGGGAGTCTCTGCTCCGGAGCACCTCCTCCTCTCCTTCTTCACTGACCTTGGTGTCCACATAACTGTTTCTCTCACATTCCACTCTTCTCTCCACTGCAGATTTTCCCACAGTTTATTTTTTTCCCCTTCTTAAATACAGAGACGCTGCCACTGTTGCTGATTGGCTCAGCATTGGCCAGCGGCCGGTCCAGCTTGGAGCCAGAGAAGCTTCTAGCAGCTTCTCACAGGAGCTACCCATACAGCCCCTTCCTTGCTACCAAAGCCCCACCACACAAACCCAACACAGGTGGAAAGAGCAGTGAGTAGGGGGCAGGACATACAAAAAAACCAAACAAACCACAAAGCAAGCCAAACTGTATCTAATGAAGCAAAGATAGATGGGGGATGAGCAAGCGCTAACAATCAATAAGTGATTGACTAAAGTGAATTGTGCAAGGCCTTGAGGGAAAAGGTCAGGCAATACAGTGGAAAATGGAAAAACAATGTGATCACTGAGATCCTTTGGGGAAATATGAGCTACAAGCAGGTGCGAAAACAATTGATTTGCCAGTGAGTGATGGAAACACTCCAGTTCTAGAATGCTAATCACCTTGATATGAGGAATGTATGAGGACTGCTTCCTGGAGGTGATAACTGAACAAGTCAGCTCTTTAGCCACTCACAAATTTTGTTATGTGTTTCCTTTATTTCTGGTTTCTGTTTAAGAAAAGTAGACTTATTTTTATTACTAGAAAGCTGTATTTTAAGAAACTCCCTTGTGGTTCCTCAAGAAATTTTCTGCTCCCCAAAGAAGCATTATTTATAATTTGTATTAAGGTTGGAAAAGTGAAGCAATCTTACTCAGATATGGGT
Source organism: Baryphthengus martii (assembly GCA_013396935.1). NCBI lineage: Eukaryota > Metazoa > Chordata > Aves > Coraciiformes > Momotidae > Baryphthengus > Baryphthengus martii. The sequence continues at coordinate 126,586 of VWZK01012760.1, forward strand.
ATACAGCCTTGTAACCACACAGATAAAATGTGAATGCCTTATTCTGAAACTCCGTTCTTTATTTTACCTGCAAAATAGAGCTAACCTCAGATTTAGATAGCCATGAGGTGATACTCAGCTTCAGAAAAAGCTGTTTCCCTTTTGTGAAACAGCTTTGTCTTTTTTACCATTTGCCATTAAGGCTTGTATCCTAGCACTAATTAACAGAACTGATTAGGGATGGGCGAGCAGAGCACAAAAAGATGATTATAAAGTGTGGTAACTGTCTACTTATTAGCAGAGGACATCTTTTGGTCCTGCTTAGAGGTCTCATCCAACTAGCATACGTGCATACTGTGTTACCTGTATCCTTTAGCAAACTAAATGGGAGAAAGGCCAACATTTTATAACAAAATAGATGGCATCCGTTCTGCAGATAATGAAGAGCTATCGGAGTACCTCTGCTATGCTATTCTTTCCTCTGATGCTATCTTAAATCCTGTTTTAGTAAAATGTGCCTGTTCTGGGGTCTAGGTGTTGAATTAATGGACAGTGTTTTAGAAGATAAAAGCCTCAGTTTTCTTTCCTATTCATAACCCTAACAAAAGGAAAATAATCAGGAGTTAGAAAGCTAGCGTGGTTTTCAGATGTGTCTAAAAATATCACTCTTGACAATGTTCCTGAGAAACTAGCGTGCCTTTTAGCCTACTGTAAGGGTCAATAGATTTTAGCTATTTCAAACTAAAGGTGGGAGTAAATTGCAAAGCAGCCTGTCCCCTAGTGAGTCAGTCTTGCTGACACCTCACTTTTTTTTTCTTCTTTAATACCAAATGTGTGTGGTGTGAGTCTTTCTGCTGACAGCAGCTGTGGCCACATGGCATGGGGAGACATGTGATCTCTTAAAGACAAGTGCCATGTAATTTAGAGCTGTACAGATCAAGAACAGCATCATAAATTGCATCCAGGAGTTGATAAGAGCCCTGTTTGGGTATTAGAGCTCTGCTGTCAGAGACAGACTAAGAGATGCTACTTGGTAAGTGAGCTGCTGCTGTCCACGCTGGCTTCTAGTACCACATTGACTTAAAGGATGCTATGAAGTGGAGTATATTGTCTTCTGCTGATAAACATCTGGATACTGTTAATTATATGTATCCTGTACTTTGAGCAGGGCAAAGGCTGAGAATGCCACCTACTAGCATCTCTCTCCCTAGCCTCATGACCTTCCAGCCAGGTAATTTTTTTGAAATTTGATGACTGTAAAGAATATTCTTCATCAAGACAGTAGCTCCAAACTTGGCCAAGAGAGTAATATTTGACTACTCACTATTAGGTCCTTGATGGTGATATGTTTAAAAATTTAAACTCCTGTTCTGCCTCAATTCTCAGCTTTTGGCCGGCCTGCCAGGTGAGCTTCCTTGAAGTATATCCTGATTCTAAAAATACTACTCTTTAGCTGTGTTCTTTTATATGGCTGTAATTCAAAATGTAGCCACATGCCACTTCTGTGTCCAAGCACAGTGCACAATTTATGCCAGGCCAGTTATAAGAGGCTTGAATTGTAGTTTAGAGGTAATAGAGCCACTAGGCAGCTGCAGCGAGCCCCTTTGGGAATAATAAGGAAGTTGCAGGACCATTTTATCAGGCAAACTAGTTTTGGAGTTCTTCTTACAACCCTGGGTGCTGCTGCTATCAGTCCTTTTGTCTTCAGTGTCAGTTGGAGTAAGCAGCAGGAGGATAACCCGTCTCTGTTGTTGTAACAGTACATTTCAGATTTTGGGCAATGTTTAGTGCTGTAAAATCCATCACTGAAACAGAGGTGAGAGATGCTTGTGCTGATACCACAGAGAAATGGAACAAAAATGCCAACGTGTTCTCACTGTGGTAGAACTCCAGCAACTTTGAAGTGGATAGATGGACTCTTTATTAAAAACATTAGGCTTTAGTAACTGAGAACTGCTGGTGCAACAGAGGGCCAGAATTCACTTTGCTTCTCTCTGGAGAAGAGGCAGGATGAAAGTATGCAGAATGTAGAAACTGGAAAAAAACAGGCTTGGGCTCCATCAACAGTTCTGCTCAGCACCTAAGTGACCTCAGGCAGATAGTTATTGTTTCCAAACTAATCAGTGTGCCTAGTGTTTTAGAAACTCTTTGGGACAGTCTTACTATGTGTCTAAACCTCAGCAGAGTGATTATATTATTAATGCTGCTGTTGCAGCTGAAAATCATAGATCTGATTGCAGTAAAAATTACATTAGTTAATTAATACTTAGTAGAAGGTAAACTTATTCCCAAAAAGCCTCTAAATATATACATCCTAACCAAAGCACTGAGTGCTGAGTTTAAGTCAAATCTGTCTTCTAAGCCACCGACCAGTTAGGAACCAGTTAGTTGTCATAGCCTTAGATTGCATTTGAAAATACAGTTAAAATCATATGAAAGTGTATATATAAAGAAATGCCCATAGTTTCATGCAAATTGTTTCTTAAAGATTATGGATTCATGGTAAATTGCTTTTTGCTGTTTTGGGGTTATTTGAAGGCAAGACTTTTTGTTTTTACTTTCCGATCCAATATGGTTATACCTAATAAGATTTTTATTTTGTGTTTAAATGCTTTTCTGATGACTCCATTAGGCTACAGTTGTGTCAGAGTGGTAAATTGTTGTGTACAAAAACATACCCAATAACACAAGAAGAGGTGGGTGTGCACCTTCGCAATCGAATCAATCTTTGCCTACACATTTGTAGTAATGCATAAAACGATAGATCAGTGGGGGAAGGGGTCCGGGGATGGCTCTGTTGTGGGAGAGAAATAGATGTGAATGAAAATTGCAGCACCATCTGTTGCTAAGATGATGTAAACACCAACTCCAAATATTCAGAAAAGGAAAACTGTTCTCCATAGCTGTTAAAGGAACTATGAATTTGATGCAAGAAAAATTGTTTGTTTATTTAAGTAATAGAAATATTTTGGAGACATGGGCAAAATAGGCTAACTTGCAGAAAGCAACTAGTTTTGACAAAAGAACTCAGCCATGCAGGAGAAACTGGGACTGAGAGAGAATGCTTTTGAGATTTTTAAAAAAAAAAAAAAAAGGTAGCTGTCACTATATTTGCAAAAGATAGGTGACTCCGCATAGAGAGTAAGATTATTTAAAGCTTGCTCAATAATGAATGTGTTTACCTTGGTCTGGAATTTATACATGATAGAAAGCAAATGAAAGAAATTAAGATTTAAGTTAAATGTTTATGTTTGAGTGTGTATTTAATAATTTCCTGTGATTTTTAGAAACCTTTCCATTCCTAAGCTCTCTCTTACCATCAGAAAAAGAAAACTTTTCAATAGAGAAGAAAAGAGGATTTACTTTGAAATCATATCTTAGAAAGGGCTTATGGTAAAAATGAATAAACCCCATGTTCATGCTGAGGAAAACAGGCTTATTGAATGAAGCCTGGTCTGGGGGATGTTTCCTGCTTCCATGTTTTGTAAAGCCTTTCTCAGATCATTTATAGAGCAATTTCTGCAGTTAGAGACTGCCTTTCAATCCCACTGTGCTGCACTCTGCTGAGTTCATACAGCATTTAAAAATACCCATACTTCAAGAGGATTAGCTTTCATAAATGTCTATGATAAATTTATGGTGGACTACAGGAAGAATATGATGCACATAAGTCTTTTTTTCCTGATTTTTCCACATCACAGAAGGTTACTTGGGGTTTTTTCGGGTTTTTTTCTTGTTGGTTTTTTTTTTTTCTACTTTCTTCCACATTTCTGCAGAGCACTCACACGTTTGACTTCAAGCTTTTGGATTGCAAGGAAGTCACTTACACACATGCACCTTTTCAGTTACACCTCATAGAACCCATTGGGAACACCTCTGCCTTTACTTCACGTTGTGCTGGGGAGTGGTCTTACCATTTTACATGGGATGACTCTTGCACTTAGATGATCTGTTGAATTAGCCTGTAATCCTCTTTATTTTAATCCTTGACACTGGAACACCCTGTCTTTTATTTCACGTGGCAAGTTGGCCACATGTGCTTAATTATCTTTCCAGTCCTTGTCATCTGCCTAACCTGATTTGCCCGTATTTCTCATCCTCTTATATGCTGTGTGATAAATGAGGACTTTTTTTGTAAGGCAGTTTCAGTTCTTCAGCTAGCATTGTCTTAGCAAGACTTGAGGAAGAAATGAAATTTGTAAAGCTAGCAGGCATTTTGCTTTTGTAAAACCAACTAAATTTTGGCTGTGAGATTCATTCCACGGGTAGCCTTAGAAAACACATAAATCTTTCATAAGTTTATATTTTCTGCTATTTTTAATACCCCAAATCTGTCACATACATTGTTGATTCAAAACGTAGCAAGTACCAACTAATCAAAGCCAGAGACAATTTGTAATCCTCATGGTGACTGCAATAGTGGTAGCTAAAGAGTGTATTTGAAAAGTTAGAATTTGGGGAGGGAGGTTGGATGTGGCTTAAAAGTTGTTCAGAAGCCATGACAAGCCGTTAATTGTTGAATCCACAAGAGACTAGAGTGGCTTCGCTAAAATTTCTCAATTTATGTGAAAGAACACAATTTCAAAGCCGTTTCATGAATGCAGTTTAAAATGTTAAACTGAAGGCCATAGTGCATTCCAAAAGGTTTTGTAAAAACAAACAAAATTGATGTATTGAAGCTACATGAATTAAGGGAGTACATGGAATTAAAACATTAATACTGTGCACTATTAAGTGAGTAACTGTTACGGTAAATGTGTGTAATATTTTATTACTAAGGTATGAACTTAAATTTAAGATCAGTCCTTGAAAGGACTGTGACCATCAGTAGATATTTGTCAAAAGTAAGCCATCAGAAGTAACCCAGTGGAGCATTACCCTCTGTAATAGGCAATAATTCCCTATAGGACTACTCTGAATACTCAAGGGAAGATTATCATAGATTTTCCTTTTTTCTTTAGCTTCTAAATCATAGTGCTATCTAAGTATCATTAGATGATGATACTTATATGATTATAGTTACTGATTCCTTATACTTCAGTTCTACAAGAAAGAGTCCAGTTTTATTCATCCATTATTTTAATCATTACTGCTACATTATAAGAACTTCATGGATAGGTCACCATTACATCAAACATTAAAAGAACACATTCACTGAACAACAAATACCTTTTAATAAATCCTCTCTGTCAGATATTCCAGCATTATAATGATGTTCGTTTTATGTTACTTTTAAGCTAATCTTCACCTACAGTTGTAAGGTCTTGTTAAATGATTATTTTTCTGAAAGCCTTAGCAATTAGTGGAGCTCCCTTACCATTGCTTTCAGGTTAAAAGCAGGACTGTAAAGAGGATTCACAGTGGAGGTGTCCAGAATTAAAATGTTCAAAAGACCTATACATCAGGCAACACCTTCTGTCCGCGTTAAACAAATACTGTCTTTACATGGCTTCATTTGTGTTACTAGAATCTCATTACTGTAGTATTAAACCCATACAAGCTATATTGTTTTAATATCATCAAGCAAGGGCTTAATCTCTGGTGTATTGGTTGTTCAGCATTTAGAAAACCCTTCATGTGGTTGTTTCATGTCCCACATTTTATGACAGATGCACCATGTAACTGCTGGTAGGAATCTGGTGATGGAGATGGCAGCTCTGGAGTTTAGGTATTAAATATATAGTAATGATAATATCGATCCTGGTTATTCTTGAATTTCTGTACATGGCTTTCACTGATTGTCAGGTAGACCTGAAAGAAGTCTTGTTTTATGTTTTTTAGCTAATAAATTGCTAACCACTTTCACAGTAAGCAGAGGAATCCCTAGTTCTCTTAAATATCCAAGTCTTTGATGCAGGAGTCACATTTTAAATAATTCGTCTAAACTCTAGGACTGTGCAATCCCAATGCTGACTCGATTGAAGTCCTGATATTGTAGTTATATGTCACTAGGCGTAATATAAATACTGAAATGCAATAAATGCGGAAGGAAAATGTACTAATTTAAACCAACTTGTTAGCACTAGTGTTGACCTTCTCAGTAGATGAATCATTATGTATACTAAAGGGTGGAAGTAACTACTGTCATCTTTGATAAGTAGAGTGCAGACTATAGAAATAAAACTGTCATGAACTTCACACAGATTAGAATGCATCCACACAATCCTTGAAGAATGATCACTGACAGAAAGCTGACATCTGAGAATCCAGTACCTACCAGATTTGTTATTCAGTCCTATCATTTTGTCAATCTGATAATGAAATGTTTCTTGTCTTTGCAAGACTCCTTTGCCTAAAGTGGCAGAAAAAATTTCTGAAGACATGTGCACCTCATTTGAGTTGTCTTCTGAAGGAAATCCTGTGTGCTTCAGATTTATGAGTGACTTAAAATATGAACACATAATATTCCCGAATTACGTGCTGTGTGCGTACAATATCCTGTTTTCCTTCAGCAAGGGTCCAGGCTTTACTTTTTCCTGAAGGACAGTGCTAAATAAAGTTTAGTCTTCACAGTGATAACCAGAGAAATTAATGTACTTACTTTTTGAGATGGATTAGTTAAAGTGTATTGAACTCTGGGTAGACGGATTAGTTAAAGTGTATTGAACTCTGGGTAGATTCTTATTCAGAATCAAAATAGACTTTGTTTAGTGTAGCCTATTAATTTTAAATGTAAATTCAAGGAAATGAAGTTAAAACTACTTCAGTTCAATCATGTCTACATATAGGTTCAGTGTAATTTTGCCAATCTACACTAAATTCTCTGAAATTTAATTTCAGAATTAGTTTGCCTTAAAGGCATGAGGATATAAGCAGATTTTACTATCTGGGGACGAGCACTGAACCTTCCCACCTTAGATGTTCAAAGAAACTTTAGCTTCCATTTATTTTCTTTTTTTTTTTTCCTTTTTTTTTTCTGTGATCTAGCTAACAATCAACACATACTGCGGGAAAAAAATATTCTACATCAGACATAGCATACCTGAATTTCTGTACTACATTCCCTGGCATAACTTCACTTAACAGGTACACTTACTATAGAAGAAATTCATAACATCTGTGCCTTCTTAAGAAAGGCAAGTTGATAAGGAAAGGGAACATTCTGTATCGGACAGACTGGTACATATGGGGAAAATAAAGGCAAGCAAGAAGTGAGAAAACTAATTGTAAATTAGTGATACTGATGCTGAATGGAAATAGTTCTGTGCCACTTAGGAGCACTGTGTGGTTTATTTACCTCAATCACTTGAGCACTTTTGGAAACAAATCAAAATGGCTGTGGTACTTGTTTGAACAAAGCCAAATTGCTACTGTCCTGTATTCTGCCCATCACTAATTTGTGTTAATATTCTACATCCATATAAGAGGGAAAGATGTGTCTGGAAAGTTATTTGTGTCCTTGAATGTAGTTGGCTGTGAGTGTTTCATAATTTACAGTAATACAAGAAACTGTTGATATCTCTCAGGATATTTTCTCACCAGCCAGTCAAGATTTTTTAACTCTGAGCTGCTTGGAATGATATAATTAATCTAAGTAGTTGACTGCAATATGCTAGCTAGTCCTGTGTGATAAAGAGCTGCTGCAGTCCTCTGAGACGCATGGCAAGAGTGTTTTGTACAGGGTAATAGAGTGTCTGGAAAGGAGTAGTAATGGTATGGCTGAGAAGTAGCAGGTGTGAAGAATAGCTTTTCTAATACACAGGCTTAGTCAGAGCTCTGCAGATGCAGTTGTCAGTTCTTTTATATTTCCTCATTAAAATTCTATTATTTGGTGAAGGATTCGCTATGGCCCTTGGGCCTTTACCGGTACAGCAAAACAGAAAAGAAACTTGTTGCAAGCTATCTGTATGACTGGCCTAGCATTTCCAAACCCAGAATATCCTACACAAAAAATTTATACCTTCATTCGGTTGTTTTGTCCATGAAGGAAAGCAAAGACTATAGAGACTGTGTCAAGGAAATCTGTGTCTACTGTCAGTTACTGCTCACAGGTGTCACTGCCTTCACATAAATCCTTCCTGTAGACAGGTGGGTTGATGTTGTAAACTGGTAGCATGTCCTTGTTTACATATAGGGAAAGCAGGAGTGGTAAAAATCCCAGTTTATCCCCGTATATTAGAGTATGTTAGAGACTACAAAACTGGCTGATCACTGTGACCTCATCGGTCACAATGACTTTGGTCTAAAGGCCATGTCCATTTTTATTTTAGTAACATGAAGCATATGAGCAGAGCCTGTTCATATAAATAAAGGCTGCAGGATCAGAACTTCAGAGGCAAGCTCTTTATCAATGGAGGAAACCTCACAACATTTACATGAAAAGCAACTTTGCCAGACTTTCCTGCGATGCACTTGATATGACTTCAAATGTCATATGAGTAATATGTTGGAAACCACTTCGTTGCCATGTTTTCTTCATCTGGGATTATTAACAATGTCCTTATTTCACATTATTTATTTCAGATCACCAGACTAGCTCTGATGTTAACTTGTCAGATGTCAGGGGAGACCTCAATTTTGAAACAGAGATTCTTTATGAAACATCAGAAACTAACAAGCAGTCGGTATTGGTGCTTCCAGGAAGAATATCATGTGAGGTAAGGTTTTTGGATGCTGAAATCTTTGGGATAAGAGTCATTGTTGTTCTTCTTTTAGTGCTACAATTTCATTCATATTGTAATAGTTTTGAAAACAAATAGCAGATAAGGGGCCAAAACGAGAGTGCATCGAGACTACAATGGGATTTATTTTGCCTTTGTGTCACATCCACACTGCAGCCAAAAGATTTGCAAACAAAATAGTTTTGATACAATCTCTGATGAAGTTTATTAGAGTTACTTGGCATCTTGGGTAGAGGTATTACAGTCATGTGAGCATTGTAGTTCAGAGGGAACTTCTAATCAGGCACTTCTTGCGAGAAACGGAATATCTCTTGACTCATATACCCTCGATGGGTATATGGGTACATGCATATGTGCCCATA
>VWZK01012760.1:135554-154973 GCA_013396935.1 Baryphthengus martii
TCGATGGGTATATGGGTACATGCATATGTGCCATACCATGAGTTACACAACAAGTGCTTGTGTGAGTATATACTTTATCTGAAATTAAATTAAATCAGAAATATTTATATATATACTACATGAGTTGTGCCATTTATGTCAGTAAAATACTAAAGAATAACACTGAGGTGACATCATGTATGATATCGTATGATGCTTTTGTGTGAATCTCTTGGTAAAGGAACTTTTCTTCCAACTTGTTTTGATCTGCATTTTACACTTTCAGTGTAGTTTTCTGAAGGACTAATGGGAACACATTTTGATTTTATAGAACCCTGGTGAAATATTCATTTTATTGAAAGATGAAATAGATGATGAAACTCTAGAGATTGAATTCATAGCAGATAATCAACGAGTGACAACACAGCCAGCCTCTTGGAATAAGAAAGTCAAGTATGTGAAAGCCTTAGGTAAGAAAAACTTTCTTTGCCTTTAAGTAAGCAGAACATTTTGGACTCCTTTCACTTTTTCCGATAATTAGTTTCACTTCCCACTATTTTGTAGGTGTTTCCTGTACACGGGTTTTGCACACAGAACAAATAATGCAGAGAAGCAAGGCCTTGTTATTTATGGGAAACTAGGTTCCATTAGATTGTTTTTGTGTGGTTAAATGGCCAGTGACACTCTTAAAATGTCATTGCTTAGTCACAGATTAACTTTCTTCCAAATCAGTCATAAAATGCAAAGCTAATATTCTTTTCTTATTGCTCTATTACTAAAATGTTTCATTTTATATTTAATGCAGTCAATTTGGTTACACTCCTCTCTATAATTCTTACTGACACAGGAAATAATTTCTTTTCTGTGTTCATGTCCGTGCCATTTCTCTGTATAGCTCTGCTGGTTTTTAATGATTTTCTTCAACTGCTCCATCCATAACTAATTGCCAACAGTTTAAACAATTTAACAACAGTTTGTTTTAGAAGATCTGTGCAGATTTAAGGGCCACACCTATTCCCCATTGCCTTGGTGTGAGTTAGGAGTTGAAAAATTACTCACCTCAGCATTCAGAGTGTAGATTGCTACTGCACTGCATACTGTGAATTCCAACAGGAACTTCTATATTATTTTATTCTGAAACCATTGCAATACAACATTAGATAGAAAGAATGTATCTATATAGGCTGCAATTTTCAACAATGACTGGCTTCTTGGAGCTATGTTTGGGTAATTTTGTGGCCTGATTTTCATTCTGAACAGTGTCCTGAGACAATCACCACGTGTGGCCTGGAAGTTCTTTATCACTGTAGTGGCTCAGAGATGTTTTTAGAGAACTGATTGGGAAGTACATGACCAACAGGAAACACTCATTTCTAACTGTAGGAAAAGCAAAACTGAAATCCTCATTCGCAGATCTTGAAAGATACTACCAGAATTAATCTGTGAGAACACTGCTGATCACAGGAAGGTTTCTATTGTGGATGAAGAAATAAAATACAAAGAGTAAATGAAATATTGTGAAAATTGGGCAGAGAGCTGCAGCCTATGTTTAATTTTGTTTCTTATATCATTTGTATTTAATGCTTCTCTCTGTAGGCTTTTTTCTATTTCAAAATCTCTAAAAGTTGGAAGTTTGGGAGTACCCTTTTTTAATAGAGGTCCAGCTGATCTGGTGTTATAAGAAAAAATGGGGGGGTTATTAAACAAAAAACAGCATTTGGGCAGTTCCCATTTAAGTGATTTAAGGTGATGTATTCATTTAGTTTCTTTTCCCCTATCGCTCCTCTTCATTTTCAGGGTTGCCCATTTTTTTCACTCTTTTGTGGGCAGGGTTAGAATTTCAAGAAAACTGTTCTAGTGCTCATCAGCAGGGTGCCTGGCACTCTGATACTAGTGAGTTACAAAATGCACTTTAAAGAGAGCTCATGCTGCATGTACTGAGCAAGTTATATTTAAGTAACAAACTGTACAAATGCCTCTTTCCTTTGCTTTTACTTGGTAAACAACTCGAATGGAAGTAATTATACTGCAATTTCTGCAGCCTAGTTCAAATCCAGTTTTGAGAACCTTGCCTGAGATTAAGAAAAATGTTTCAAAAGATGAATAGCAATGCACTATTTGTAATAAATGAACTTTTTCTTAATTTGTTGGTATAAGGAAGCTGATGAGAGGTCATCAGTCTATCAAAGGGAAATTGGAAATTTGAAGTGTATTATTTTCTTCTCCTTTTTAACATGAAACAAAAGCTTTGTTTTATACAGATTTGCAGATATGTGTTTTCTTCTATCAGCTTTTTAATGTTAGACTGAAAGACCTGGATAAAAAGCTGACTACACTGAGTCACCTATGAGATGCAAATCCAGCTCATCAGCTCTATGCATTTTTGGTGATATTTTCCTGTTCTTTCACTCGTTACCCAAGACTTCTGGTATGGGACTGTAAAATATTTTCAGCTACTGCTCTGACTTGTGTTTTGTAAGATTTTCCTGCCGGCCCTGTTTGTGTAAATGTCTACTGTGGGGGAGTCATTAAGACCACAGCGCAGATCGAGTACTATACTGCACTAGAGGAGATTGAACACATTTTTAAGAAGGTGGCTGACCCAATAGCTTTCACTTGTCAGGTAAGTTTACTTCTGCATTTATAATAAAAACTGAAAAATAGAATACAAGCCTATATGAGCTAAGAGATAATACACAATTGTTTGACGGCACGATAATGAGTAATGGCTCAATAATATGCTCAGGATTACAGAGGCCTGTATTTGAGATTTCTAGGTCCAAGCAAGTCAGACAAAATAAAACAAATTTTGCTCTTTTTTTTTTTTTTCTTTGGAGAGTGTTATAAACATCCTTTATACTGCCCAATGAACAACATTCTGCATTACAGAGGATGAAAATAATAACAAAAAGTAGTGATGTCCCTCTCCATTTAAAGTGTTTTTTCTAGTACGTTCTAAAAGCAATACAAACAAGTAATTTTAAATTACATTGTTATTTGGAGTATTAGTATTCATTCCCCAGCAAACAGGATTTATCTGGCATAGCTTGTATGGAAGACAGTAGGTTGCTATTCATACAGAGTCCATTTACAGCTGCTGAATTATCATTCCTGTGGTTTGGTAGTTGCCATGCAGATTCTTTGCATATATTTAGAGGAATTCAGGTTTTGAGCTGGGTTTCAAATCAGCACAGCAGGCTGCAGTGCTCTGCAGGATGTCCTTTGCCGATGGCACATGCAAAATAATAAGAAAAGAAAGCATCTATTAAGAAAGGACAGAATCTCAACTATCATTTTTTGAATGGTGGGTAGCCCAAGCAGACTTGTCATGATGTCTATATTGTAATTGCAAAGCCAGAACAAAAATAATAGTCTCTGTTTCCAGTGCAGACAGTCTCATTTTCCTGTGACAAATCTACCTTATCTACCACCTAAGGCATTACACTCATAACGAAAGGATTAATAAAAAATGATGTATTGCATTATTAGTGTTCTGTTAAAGATGGGGGTAGATTCCTTCCAAGTACAAGTCACTTCCGTTCTAAAACAGGCTGTTGCACAAGAAAAACAGTGCAAATCTAAGTATAGGTGTGTTCTTAAAATCTTCATAGTATCCATTGTTCTTTAGTCTGCATTTTGACGGGCATGGAAGTAAGCTTCTAACAGGTTTCATTTAAAATTTTATGCTTAACAAGTGCGTCGTGATGAATAAAAAAAAATTATAATTAATGTGGTAACCTAGATACCTACAACACTGCTAGTATTTCCACTGGAGAATTATTTGTTTTATTCAGGAGTTTGACCCTTCATTTAACCAGCATGACTAATATTTAGTAAGACACACGCATTTCAAATTATATTCAAATGCAAAAATAATGCACTGCAGAGCAGTAGTGCACACCAGGAAATACAGCTGTAGTGGTAGGACTATTCAGGTACGTTTAACAATTTTCTCACCTTTACTCATCTGTAGAATAAGCAAGGGTTTAAATGAGGAGACAGTTTGCCTGCTCTTAATTTTATTGGCTGAAAAAATAATTCCGAGAAAATTTTGATAATTGGGTAAGTTTTACAATCCACACAATGTCACGGCTGGTCTGTGGGAAAGTGTACTAATGGCAATTCTTTTGTGAGTGTACTTACGTGTTGGAAGATTTGTCAACATATTTAATGGCACCTGCTGGACCACAAAGTGAGGTACACTAACTAGCTAGGGAGCTAAACTGTTTTCACAAACTTTTAAAATACTTTAAGCTCTCATGTAAACTTGATTTAATGGCAATAAGCTACATCATAAAGATGCAATTTACAGAACATGATTTAACTTAATCTTTAAAAATGTGTTCACACAAAGAAAAACAAAACAGCCTTGATACTTATTAGAATTCCCATCAAGTAGCAGAAGTAGTAGTAACTTGTATTTAACCAGGATAATTAAAACCTTTGAGACTATCAGCTTGTTTGCAAAAGTATCCTGGGGCAACAGTAGTTTATCTGTGCGAAGTACCGATCAAACACAATGGAAAACAAAATTAAAATAAAATAGAAAATCTTACAGCAATTATTGATCAAAGCAATATCACTCAGTGGTTCAAAGAAAAGTTCAAGATTTTCACAAATGCTTGCAATCTGAGAAGTATCTTCGTATTAAAATTACGTTAAGAAAGCAAATTGCTACAGTAATGCGTAGGAAAACCACAGTGCTTTGGTAGAGTGCTTTCATTGTATTGTATATTGTGTTGCCAACCCTCCCAGCTACTTTGAGATGCTATGGTCACTGAGATTATTTTTCACCTCTCCACTTTGTTCCACAATAAAGCCAAACAGATAAACAAAACCCAGCAAATAGGGTTAGAGCTATCCATTCCTTTTACCCATGGTCAGGTCAGTTCATATATCTTAGTGAAGAAATAGCCAAGTATGGTACCACTGCACTTATGAATTCCTCTTTTTAGAGAGGGACTAAAGATTAACACTAGCCGTATTTTAGATTAAACATATTCTAAGATTTTTGCAAATCTTGGTTTTAGATTGGTTTTTGCCACATCTGATAGATTGTAATTTTCTATGTTCCAAACATGTCTGAATTTAAAAAGCATTGACCAACATTTGCAAGACACTTTAAATAACCAAATAAATACTTAAAATGTAAAGCAATAAATAGAGTAAAAATTAAAATATTTCAAAAGAAAAAAAAAAGAAATTTTATAGTAAAGTAGGAAGAGTTGGGATCATAATAACTGAGTCATAATGCTGAATGAACTTGCTATCAGAATATATGAGGGTAGGTCTTGTCTAAAGGCCATGATATTTTTTATTGTCTCACTTTCATATAACTCTGCATTAAAGAAATTTTCTGTCGGAGTTTGGGTTCTTACAGTAACCCAGTGTACAGACTGATTTTAAGGTTCTTATAATTCATAATTAAACTTTTCATATTTTGTTTTTTTACTTTCCATCAACTTCTCATTTCAACATTCTGCTGGATTTACATGCTGTATTGATTTTTCTCTCAGACTTTCTCCCAGATGCAACAATCAATTCAAATATTTAGTGTTGGGGTTTCCTGGTACATTTTTCTCAGTTCTTTTTTTTTAAAAAAATTGAAACTAAGATCATACCTTTACTACTGAAATTGATAGGTTCATGTTAGTTTGAGTGACTGTCTAGAATATCTAGAGAGATTTAGGAAGTCTTTATTACAAACTTTGGCTGATTAATAGTCTTGTGATTCTGAGAGACTTGATATCTTGAAGGATGTTTTTGTGGTAGTCATCAAACAGGATTCCAGTTACAGTGTCTATTGAAAAAGAAAAATGGAAATAAACTGCAGCCTTTTCTATGAAAACTTGTAAGAAATAACTATATGACTTATGCGGTGGTATTACGTATGTGCCTTTACCTGATCCCCAGAGATACTTCCTATGAAACTATCTTCTAAGCCACGTGAGCAGCTGTTATTTTAAAACATTTCTTTCTGTTCCTCAAAGTATGAAATCTCTCCATATTCTATCACTAGCTGAAATTGCCAGAAATGCAATTTTAAACCTAGCCCATTCTCTTTGGCAGAAGTAATACAGTTATTGCAGTGCATATGAAGTAGTGTCTGATATGTAAGAAGTACTGAAGAAGTTCATCTTTATGTAAATATAACCTTGTTAGTATTGCTAAAGCCAGGGAGAAATACGTTAATTTACAGGCTGTGTAGCAGTAGCACACTAGCACACATTCCAGGGCTTTGTTAGCCGTTGTTAAAGAATGTAGATCATCTCCACAGAAGTAGCAAAATAGCTGCTTGGTGGGCTCCTTTTTCAGGGATGTTTTTGGAAGCCCGGGTGTGATGCTCTGCACGGTGCTTCTCTGTAGTTCACAGCTGTGTCCTGTTGCTCTGAAAAGGGGGTGAGGGAATGGAGATAGTGTCTATACCTGGGGAGGAGGTACTGAGCAAGGACAAGCTGCCCATGATGAGCAAGTGAAGGACCAAGATTGCATAGTGGAGTAGAGCAGCTGGCTGTGCCTCAGAGAGCATGGGAAGGATTACATGCAAACTCACCAGCCTAATTCTGTGTGGGTCCTGGAAAGAAGAGCTTGCCTGTAAGGACCCAGGGGTAAAGTAGTGCTTTTACTTCTTTTCTCTCATGTTTTGAATCTTTATTTAGATAAAAACGTATGCTTTCTCAAACTCCTGACTGGCTCGATGTTCATTTGTAGTGTGCTTAACTTTAGATGCAATTCTACTGTTGGCTTTGGTGAAGCTTCAGCAGGAATTTTGGATGTGCAGCATTGGTGGGATTTCTTGGGAAGATTTCAGGGGCCTATAGAGACCTGTGTACATCAAAATATGTAAATGCAGTATACTGAGAGCCTGAGAGTGCTCTGGAGCAGGAACAGGCAGTAAAGTAAAAGTCTCTAAACTGACTTCTTTCTTGAGGGATGTGACCTTTATGTTTGTATGGAGGTGGATAGTGCAGAGTGGTCCTATTGCTAGTTCTGTTTCACTGTTATTTCTCCTATTATTTTCACATGAGTACTGGAACAGTCCCTTCTGTATATGAGATAAAAGACATTGACAGAGACTTTTGTTTTTTTGCCTAGTTTTTCCTAGAAGTACATTGTGCCTGACTTGGAAATCACAGAAATGGATAGACTGGTCATGGGAAGGCAGGCCTCTTACAAGTGTGAGAAATTTAGCTCTAATTTAATCTGTTCCCTTTGGGAAATCAGGCTTTCTAACTTCTGTCTCAGCAGCATTTAAAATTTGAGCCTAAAATGTTTAAGCCATGCAACTCCTTATGGCCTTGAAAGTGTTGCTGCAAGTTCCCGAAGTCGTTTTGAGCCTCTTTCTTCATGGCACAGTATCTGCATATGTGCTCATCTGAGCTAGTTCCTATGATATTACTTTCGTTCTAACCTAGATTGAACTCTATTAAGGTAGTACCTGTGATGATACTGAATCTAAGACAACCTTCTTGGAATAAGAGAGAATAGTATGAGTTTCCTAACCAAATTTTAACATTATTCCTCTTGATTTTTAAATATAATGCGGTTATTCATGTTGGGGGGGGATATAGATATTTGAGAGGTTTTGCATATCCTTTCTCAGTTCACTCTAAGTCTGGTACTCAAGTTAAATCTTTCTTCTAGAACAATCCTTACAGATTTTTTTTCTAGGCAGAGTCCTTTTTTTAATGTTTATTGCTTTGGTTATTGGGGACTAAGTTATGTGTTCATAATTTTTGAATAACAAATACAGAGAATGTGCTGTGACAGTACAAAAAAGATGAATTACAGAAAGAAATAGGTCACAAGTTACTAAATATAAATTATTTTAGGTATCATAATCAGTACTGGAAGGGCCGGTATTAACCATGGGAAAAATAAACAGTCATATTTTATTATTGGTAGCTTCCCTATCTGCACAAACTGGTCTTTTAATTCTGGGTAGAACTCGAATGAAAATTGTATCCTGCCTGTGCACTCAGCGTTTTCTGATCACATTACACTTATTTTCTTGTTCACTTTTAACAGCCTCAGGAATGAAACTTCTTCATATTTTATCAGTAGACCCCTCCATCCTTTTCTCCTCAACATGTCAGTCACAGAGTTTCTTTCAAAATTTATATGCGAAGCGTGTCTGCAGATATTCCCTGTTAGTGATCCCAGAATTGTTTTGACCAGAAGCAATTCAGCTATGGGAAGACATACTTAAATGCAGGGCTGCTGACGTTTGAGCAGAGTAAACCAATTCCTCCTGAGTGCTTCTCTACTGTGGCTGAGCTCCTTTTGGTGCCCAATGCAGCACAGATTGGACTAGTGTTGGAGTTCTCATTTCAGATCTCTGTAGTCACGCTTCTCTTGTTACACCATGGTATGGCTACCTTGAGAGTCTTTAGGAATAGATCTTGGTTTGCTATCCAGAAAAAGGCAATCAAAAAAAAGATGTCCAAACAGTCAGTGACGATTTCCCTTGTCTGAAGACTATGTATTTGACAGGAAACTATTCTGGCTGGTTGCTCTGCATTTTTTAATCTGTCAGCAATGTTATGCCTTGATTGATGATACTGAAGCTGTTGCCTACCTAGCAAAGTATGCAATCTTAATGTAAGGGTCTGGGGTAACAGAGAGCTATGAAACCTGGGATTTATTGGCAACTTAATCTGTCAGAACAGTTCCTGGTTATTACACTGCATTGTAGTAGTGAAATCAAGAGTTGATAACACAAATTCCTATCCTTACCCTTCATCCAGAGGTTTTCAGTCTTGCCTTCACTTCGTAAGTTATACCACCTATTTTGTTTTGTTTTAATTGGATCGTGTTACCATCATCCTTCTATATTAGAATACGTCTTCTGTAGCTTTCAAAAACTCTGCTGCCGTTACTAAGAGTGGATTTGTAATAACACTACTTTGAGTCCTTTTATTCACCAGTACTCTGAGGACAAAGTTAAAAATGCCTATGAAACAAATACACTAATCTTTGTGTTTCATTCCTTTTAAACAGGCTTTTAAATTTTCTTCTGCAGAGAAGCTGGACAATGTTTTGACTTTGTTATTGAAAAGCAAAATACCGGCTTATGAATTCAGCCCATTCCAAAGTGAAGACGAGCACCATCAACAAGCCAGTGAGTCTTTTCTTGTATGCCTTGATTTTTATTGTTGATGCTACAGTTATTACTTATAAATGCTAATAAGGCAGTCAAGTATTTAAAGCCACCAGCAAAATGGAAGAATCCACAATAAAGACAGCATAACCAGGAAAAATGAGAAAAAGAATTCTCTAAGTTATTACTTTCTGACTCTGCTATGAATTTATACTTTTCTGGATGTTTGATCAGCTTTGGATTAACTGCAAAATGGCAGTTTTACAGCTGAGCAAATTTATACTTACGGAGAAAACTGGCAATCAGACATGAGGAAATGTCTGTACATTATAGGTTTTTTACTAATTGCTCTTCTTTAATATAATTAAAACTTAACTTTCTTAAACTTTAGTGACATAAAATCACAAAGATTTCTCTATCTAAAGAGAATGGATGGCTTTAGAACCTGTAACAGCACTGAACTTTTCTATTCACTTTAGTATCTATGCACTTAATAGTTTCCATTACTTCAGACCAAAAGATAATTATATTATTTTGAATTTAAAAAATGGCCTCTCAGGTAAAATAGGATTTGTCTATAACATAGACAAACTATGTGCACAATTCAGTAGTGTATCAAGAGAAGCTACTGGCTGAATTCATTAACCACTTATTGGGGATTCAAATTGGTTTGCAGCAAACCAAGAATGTGACTATTTAGCTTGTGTTTTGAAAGCATCGTTATGATGTTATTTGAGATATGTATTAGACTTTAGCTTGTCTAAAACTTTTGGGGAAAAATAAAAGCCAAGAAAATTTGTTTCCCTTCTCAAATACTTAAGAAAGATAAGTTTGGGTTGTTGTCTGACTCCTTTTTTGTGTACCTGGACTATGGTTTTAAGAGAAAATAAGGTCGCTACAATCATGTATAACATAACGCTTACTTCTCATGAGCAAATATAACAGGTTTTGAGAGTAGCTTTCCTGTGGTCACTGTCATGCTTCCTTTAATTTTCAGTAAGATTTCTTTGATGATTGGTTTCTCTTCTCTGTACTAGATAAATATGATCCCATTTGTATTCTAAAAATGAGCTTAAATGTGAGTCTAGGTTAGTGGAAGCAGAAAAGTAGGTTGTGAGGCACCTGTCCTTTACATTTTCCTATACAAGACTACAAGATAGGGGTGTATAGAACACATTAAAGAGTCATTCCCAATGTGAAAAGTTAGTTCTGATAGATAAACAAAGTATTTTCTGCTTATCTAGTAACTAGTTAGATCTGAGCACACTTTTGAATATTAAGAATAATGCTTACCCACCTGCAATCCCTCCCTAAAAGGCTTGTGAGGTTCTAAAGCAAGTTGATGGCTTGTGAGCTTGAATCATGTAGTGACCTTCTTAAAATAAATTGGTGTGATGTATGGCACAACAAGAAAATACCAAATTAGATGCCTAGGCTTTCACCCCCCTTCTGCCTGAAACGTATGTAAACCCGTGTCTTTGACTCCATATTAGAACATCCCCAAAAGGCATTAGACGTATCAGGTCGAAGAGAGGACTAGCATCTCCTTGTTCGGCCATTTTTATAGTGTTTTATTCAAAGCACCAGTTTTTCTTCCAAAGAGAAAATGTCAAAGAATTAAATGATTTGGGGAAGGAAATTAACCTATCGGAAAAAAAGCTCTTTAGTGCTGAAATGAGTTATTCTTGTATCTCTGAACAGGCAGATGAATCGGCTGTAACTTCGTAATTCCTCTATGTGCTGCTTTTCTTTAGTTGGTCAAAATAGGCTAGTTTATGCCTGAAATCCGGCTGTCTGTTTCCAAGAGGAGCACAGATACTTTGCATTGAGACATACTTGGTTGAAACAGAGGCACGTCAGTAAGCTGGAATACAGACACACTTTTAACTTTCAACGACTACCTGTATGTGATTATGTAGGATTCCTGCCCACTTCTGAACTTTGCTTCACAGAATCACAGGATTATTGAGGCTGGAATAGACCTCCGAGATCTTCAAGTCCAGGCTATAACCCAACACCACCACCTCAGCTAGACCATGGTACTAACTAACTGCCACATCCAATGTTTCCTTAAATGCCTTCAGGGATGGTGACTCCACCACTTCCCTGGGCGGTCCATTCCAATGCCTGAAGGCTTCAAAGCCTACTGGACTCAATAAAGCCTCTGATTGAACTTGATATCAAATGCTTAGGTCATAAAGCTTTAAATATGTAATTTTCCTCCAAAAGCTGAAGTGAGTTTTTGTGCATAAAGGACAAAACAGCAGACTGTACTTAATCTTCTGGCTTTCCAGTCAGGGTGTAATAGCTCTTGCTTAATAATAATATCTCTACCCAAAGGTAAATGCACTCCTTGGAACCTAGATGTTTTTACCAACTTTTCTTCGTCTTGGGACTCTCTGATTCTACTCTTGAATCCTCAGTTTTGGGAATTCTTGGTGCATCGATTTCTGTCCAAGAGATGGAAATTTACTTAAGGAAAAACTGTTTCTTTTTCCACTATTAATGAATTTTCCTTTTTTTACAAGTTAGTTGTTACTATTTCTCTGATTAAACTAAAACATCCAGGCTTGTGAAAAGTCCTGGATTTACTCTTTTTGTAGAAAATACTGCTTTTTGTCATCTAACACTACTAGCAACATAACAAGTCCTATCCGGATTTCTGCAATTCTTTCTTTCAAACACCTATCCCCAAAGAAAAGATAGTCTGGAGTTTTAGCTGCAAGTGAAACAATGGAAAAAAAGATAGACTGGAGGAGAAGAAACAGATGAGACTTTAAGTATTTCTTTGGCTTAATTGATATTGACACTGTAGAAGTCATGTTAAGTGTCTATTTAAATTGCTAAAAAAACAACCCCAATGACCTGTATCAATAATTTGAAAAATAAAAGAAGGATGTCTTACAAGATCTACAGAAATATTACTGTAGGCTGTTCTGTTTGTTTACTGCAATTTTATGAAAATTCCCGCAGGCTAAAGCAGTGCTACAGTATAGTAATATTAGATTTTATGCTCTGTTTTATGGCTGAAGCGTTCCAGAACGCTCTGCAAAGAGTAGAGAAGGGACTATGACAACACAAAACATACAAAGCGGCAATTCCCTCTTAACCTTGTGTATGTCAACTAAAACTTTAATTAAAAGCAGGTGCTGGCCTCAAAGTTAGTTGAAAGTTGAAGACACCACCTTACTGCAGTTAAAAATATGCCGCTTGGGCCCTTTCTCTTTAACCTTTTCTTCCTGCTTGAAATCACCAGCTAACCAGTTCTTACTGTGGGTGCCAAATGGCGGCAGATTTTCTCTATTAACATTTGTCATGAAGGGACTGCTACTGAGTAAAAAGCTGCTTACTTCTAGTTTCCCTAACAATGACTACTTTTGATCACTTCTGTATATTTAGCTGAAATGTATCAGTTGTTCCAGCTTCACAGCTGATAGAAGTTCCAGCAATTTTCCGCAATTCAGTGTGACAAACTTGCCAGTTCAAGAATGGTATTTTCTGCCTGAAGCATATGTGCTTTCAAATAATTACAGCCTCTTCCTGCTGCGTATAATGCAAAACTTCAGTTAAAGCAGTTAAACACAGTATGGTGAAAATTTCTTTACAGTAGAACATCTGATTTGTCTTAACTCACTGAATTTTGTGACTTGACAATCAAGTAAAAAATAACAATTTTTAAAAAACCACCACCAACCAACAAACACACAAATAGAACTTGGAGTGGATTATTCTTACTTGGTTATTTTGATAATGGTACCTTCAGTTGTCATTGATTTTTGCTGTAGAAGAACAGAGAACTTCTGGAAGAAAGAGAGAACTTCACCTTTGTCAGGGGAGTTGGGAGGGATTTTAGTAATTAGTGGTGTCACTTCAGAATGAGGGCAAAAAGAAAGATGAGTAGGCTTCAATTGTCTCTTGAGGTCATTAACATTATTATAATTTTTAATTAAATATATATTTAGATGAAGAATTTCTGAGAAGTCAATTCCAACATCTTTTTGCTCTTGCTGTGTGGGTGGCAAAGCCATTATCTTTTACATGGCAGAGAATGACTCCTGGTACCACAGCTGCATACAGCAGTGGACACTGAAGTGTTCCTGAGGTTGCTGAAGGAACAGCAGTTATCTCAACTGTTGGTATAGCATTACCAAGAGACTGATCATACCAGGGTGGCCTCAAGTAGTTCAATAGTTCAGTGTTTTCCTTCAGCAAGACTTGGAAAGTTAGGCCCTTGAAGATTGCATCCTGCTTTGTGTAAGTGCAGGGGGCCACCATCTGTGTTGCCTGAAAAAGCTCTGCAAATCAGTCTCAAGTTAAAGGCTGTCTTAAATGGGTGGAGCTCAGTATGGTCATCTGATGGTTCTCAATAACTTTTTGCCTTGCGTCACAACTTGATGGCAGCACCCATCTGTATCAGGGACAGAAGAAATCTGTTCATTTGAACCACTCCATAAAGCCTTTGCATGCATCTGCTCTAATGGGCAAGGGATCCTGCACAACACTGAAATGAGATGTGCAGGTCCTCCCTTTCTGAAAGTAAGGCTGATGATGTCGTAGCAGCTGAAAATGACATGAGATTAGTGCCTGCGGATTGAGGGCTTGCTTATTTTCTGTATTATCAGTATACCACTATATATTCATACCTGGAAAATACGGAGTTATGAGGCCTTTATTGGGTGGAGGGGCAAGGTCATCGGTCAGGTGCCTCCTAATCCCAGCTGGTGATCTATGTAACTGAAGGAAGAACAGTGCACATCTGTTTCTTTTGAACCTGAAGACAGCTTATGGTCCAAAAGTGTTGTGATAATCAAATTAAGTGGAATCTCAAAGCCCAGGGCCAACAGAAAAAGCTGTATATCTGTACAGCTTTCTGATGTTTGTGTGATTCTCTCCCTCCACAACCCATGGTGTATATGAACCATCTGTGGGAGTAGCTGGTACTGTTTGATGTTTGAAACTGTTCATGGCTGACTGCAATGCAGAAACAACAGTCGTTTATCCTCCTACATTGTTCATTGCTGAATCTCTAACTCTGCAGCAGCAGATGGATCGATCTCATGCCTAACACTAATTCCTTGAGGGAAAGGGGAAAGAAGTCTGAACAGAGCTTTTTCTGCTTCTAATCCCATCTTTCTTAGTACCTAGCTAGGCTAGAGATAGAATATTATTATCACACCTAAAAGTCTGAAGTTAGGTACTGGGATTGTAAAGTAAGGTACTGATGTGGTTCAACAATGTTTGGATTCCGTAAAGGAAGAATCTTGCCAAGTGGTCTCTTGGGTTAGAAGCTGTGTTCCTTGTCAACACAGAAGAGTTGTTGGTTGGTCGATTTGCCGTAGGGACAAGTGGCTGAGGAGAGCAGGATGGTGAGTTTTGTTAGCCAGGCAGTAGGACTTGTGTGGCAGGAGTCAGTAATTTTCAGACAGTTCTTCACTCTCGACAGGTGTACAATAGGACATCCCAGAAGCCGTGTATCTGCTCATCTGATGTGCATTTTTTTTAGAAAGTGTCCATGTAGCCACCTTACTGTATGAGGCCTGTGTAGTTCAAATATCTTTGCCAAAGAAAATAGATCTTTGGGTTCTGCTCATCTTGAGCAGAGTAGGAACACCGAGAAAATCAGTGATGTCTTCAAACTTTTCAGTGTGGCAGTATATCATGTTTTATGATAGTGTCCACTAATAGTATTACGTTGCATGGCCTGGCAAAAATCCAATGTTTTGTCAATACTGTATTTATCTAAATCTTTACTGGAAAGAAGACTATGTTCATACAGTTAGGTTGCTAAAAAGGAACTGTGTCTAATTTTGTGGAAGGCTCGTGGCTAAAAACATCCAGCCATTGAAAGTGCAAACTACGTATTTTTACAATATCAAATATTTCAGACAGCAAGTTTTATTCTATATTACTTGTAATAACAGTATACCAATAATGGTATACATGTGAAGATTTTTTTTTCTCAGAGCATTCAGTTCCTGTTAAAATGGCAATTAAGTCATCATTTTATACTCTTAGAAGACTTTCAAGTCAAGGGTCAGTTATTAACTTAATTATAGATAATAAAGCCATATTTATTATAGGAATGGATTTCAGCGTAATATTTAATCTGTAAAAATAGATATTGCAGAGAGCTCTTCAATGAAATTAAGAGATAAATTATAACAATTTTGTATTCCCGCTGCAATAAATTGTTACTTGTTCTCTCTGGACTTGAGGTCTTTGGATGGCGCTCTGGGCTGTTGCACCTGTTTTAAGCATGGGGTGGAAATTCGTACTGTGAAAGCCATCTGAAGTCCTCTGTGAACAGAACTTTTCCCTTTTATGCTCATTTTTGAAGTGCATGCTGTGAAAAGACAGAAAATATGAAGTTATTCATAATGACTGTCAGTAGATCTGTCTTAAGCAAGATTTGTATCCTGAAGTTAACATGTCAATAATTAAGTTCAGTCCTTAGATTTAACACACTCCCAGTAAAATAAGGTAATCCTAGTAGCTTATTTGTGTAGAGATGTAATAGCGATGCTAGCACGACGCTGGTTTAAAATTGACCTTTTTGGAAATTGCCTTTCTATCTAAGATCTCACTGGATCTTGTACGTAGAGAAAATCCCTCTGCTGTTGAATGAAAACAGTCCTGCTCATGGCTGTGCATATGTATGGGATTTTGTTGCTTTGTTGCATTGTTGTACCAAATTGCTGGCTAATAGGTTGATATGTAGCAATAGCACCGTCCTCAAAAGCTCCTTCACCTGTAGTTGTAACTAGAACCAACATTTTGAGGCTGTGTGATTTTATAACAAAGCTCATGTAGCCCAAATAGTTGTCAAGGTGTACGGGTTAGATTTACCTGAATACTCATTCTCAAAATAAGAAATCAAAGAAAGTATTTCTATTGCCTGTTCTTGGTGAAAATGCTTTAATGTTGGGTTTGTGGTGTTAAAACATTTGTTTCACTTGCATCTTTTTTGAATATTATGTAAAATATCTCACTGTGAGTGTTGTATGTTAGAGCTTTCATGCCTGAAGACAGTCTTTTTTCCTTACTGCAAGGAGTAAGACTAAAAAAAAAAAAAAATGTTTGTTTTAAAATGTTTACCATCCTGCATGACTGGCTGAGGTATTTCATTTGTTAGTGATGTAGTCCCCTGTAATGTTCTAAGTAAGTAAGTGAAGTGTAGCAGTCCTGCTTGAATATCAAACCTAGCCAGGGAGGAGTTGAGCGGTGACCAAAAAAAAAAACCACCCTCAACTGTGAAGGAGCTGAAGGGATTTTGGTGTTGGCTCTGGGATACCTCTGTTTTGTGTTACTGTGAAACTCAGATATAAATCTGGAACAGGCCTATGGATACCACTGACTCTTTTTCTATTTACATTGATGAAGAAATTGTAGCAGCCAGTCCACTGGTTCTATAGACTCAATTCCCTGTTTGGATTTATAACCAGTTTTTTCAGCTTTCATTATCATGAGTGGAAACTCTTTTAGAGCCTGTTATTAATACTTTGTTAAGGCTTTTTCTACTGACTACATCTGACCTTCTAGACTGTTATTTATTACAGTTCACGTACTTTGCTCTTCTTTAAAATTACTACTCAACACCTATTTCATTTCTGGCCATCAGGAAAAAAAACAAACAGCCAAAGAAGCATTAAAAGCAATTTGACAATGCCTTGTGGATGTTTATTGAAATATTAGTTTAGACAGTTGTTTAAGAGAATTCTGTGTAATATGTAAAAGTACATTTAGCTTTGATACTGTCATCCCACCCTTAAAATTACTGGCATTTATTTTTAGTGTTCATGTGACAACTTCTTAAGTTGGTATATATTTGCCTCAGTGTATGAGTGGGTTAGTTTTTCCCTGCAGTTAGCAAAGCATAGACAAAAATAAGAATTCAAATGGCTGTACTTTGGAGTAACATTTACAGTTCTTCTAATTACAGAATTAAGTCCAGTTTGCAGAACTTCAGTTAAAATGTTGAGCAATATGGATTAAAGTTGTGCAGCACCTACTTTTCTCAAAACCTTAGCTGCTATATGGTTTTAAGATTGCCTGTTGTAACTCAAAGGATTTTAAAATGCACTGCAGTTACAAAGGGGTATAAATGAAAACACATATGCTTGTCAACAGAAGCTCAACCTGCCAAGGCTTCTAAAATAAGAGACTTGATTTATACAGGTGCAGTGTATTTACAGGTACTTGGTTGGATTTTTGGTTGCCTGCTGGAAATGAAAGTCAGGCAACACTCAATTTATTTAAAAATCAGTTCAGGGTTGTTAATGTGACTTTCAACTAAAATGTGGCCCACTCAAATGCCACGGTATTGGAGTGGGATGCCTATTCCAAGAACTGTTCTTGTTCTTTGAATCTTTGTATCTAATGGTGGAATGAGGTTTTACTCTGTCCCATATTAACGTTCTGCAGGAGCAAAAAGCAGGGCAAAGGTAAACAAATTCACCGCTTGTGAGCCAAATTTTGCTACATAGAAGAATGTAAAAGTGAGAAAGTCTGTTAAAGACTGGCAGTGAAGGGAATTCCCAAAGGACCACTACTAAGTCTTTATTTCAGCACATAAAGGGCTGAAGATGTGCTGGCTAGCCTGTAAGACAACTGATGACTGGGATAAGGTAGAAGAAACTGTGTAGATTCCCACAGTTGTTCATCCTGGTTGGGAGACACCTGGAAAGAGCCTGTCTGCAGTTGAAGGAGTCATGAAGTTATAGAAAAAGCACGCAAGTTGAGCACAAAGACATTACCAGGACTAGCGTATTTATTAGGAGTTCTGAGAAAAATTAAAAGTAATATAGCTGGATTTCTAGCAGTAGCATGCAATATTTTACTTTCTGTGGTATTGGAAAGTGTGATTGTGATGCCAAAACTGGGGAACCGGAGAATTAGAAATAGGTTGATGTGTTGTCTCTACCAGACAAATTAATAGAAATTAAATTTTCTGTACTGTGCAGTCTTGTTCTTTAGATTTCTTGTAATTTTTTATAAGAGTCAGCTAACCTGATCAAGACAATAATCGATGGAGCATGGACGAATGACTGGCCAAAACCAGGAGCCAGAGAGTTGGTAAAAACTTACTCTAGTGACACAAAGTATTCAGGGTAATGAGGAGGGCTAATTGAGAAAACAAATAGGGAAAAAGGCCTTATGAGATGTAGTTAATTATGCAGTAAATTGTCAGATGATACTCTCTGTAGAGGTAGAAACAAGGTGATGCAAATGGAAAAAGCAGTCCTGTGTTGTCATACAAAATGAGAGGCTTTGAGCAGGCTATTAGCACTGAGGAATAAGACCACGCAGTTCCATGATAACATCAGCTTGTTGCTAGGCAGCAGATCAAAAAGTAAATGAAATTCTAAGAATTATTAGAAAAGGAATAGAGAACAAAACAGGACATAATTATGACAACGCATAAATTGCGTGGCTCACCCGCAGTTTGAGTATCATGTGCAGCTCTTCTGTCATCTCAAAATAGTTACTTTAAAGCTGGAAAAGGTTCAGAAAAGAGCAGTGGGGGTGATGGAGTTGATTCTCAATTAGGCACAATTACGTAGACTGGAGCTCTTCAAGTAAAAAATTCTGGGAATGAGTAAAGCACTAGAAATGCAGAGAGGGCAGGTGAGGATGGAAATAAGATGAATTAGGGACTATCAATTGAGTCTAGCAGGAGCCAGGTTCAACAGAAACTAGAGGAAGCACTTCTTCAAGCAGTGGGTAGTAAGGACACTGCTAAAAGACACTGAGAGTGCAAGAAGTTGATGGCACCTGGGGCAGGCTGAGTGCTTACTTGGAAAAAGAGATGTACTGCATGCTGATATATAGACAAATCACTACACAACAAACCACAAGTGATTAGAAAGTACAGTATGAAGGCAGAAGAAAGTAATGTTTGTGCTTGTTCTCTGTTTTTTTTGTTTGTTTTGTTATTGTACATAACTTGTGAAGTTAGAATACAAGACTATGCTGAAAAGATAAACTGACTTTGGGTCAGCTTTGTCCCAATCATCCAACAGATGTAAAGTCTGTGATAGAAATCAGTATCATGCTATTTCAGATAAATCCATCTTGAAATTCTCTGATTTTTCATTACAGGGATAAGCAAATTTTTGCAAGCCTCTGGTAGTCGTGTGAATACTCAGAAATGTCTTTTAATATGAAAACAGAGCACCATAAACCTATAAAAAAGTCCCATTCAAATGTCTCAAGTCAAAAATATTCTTAAAGCACTAAATAATATACACCTAAGCAAAAACATGTCTTGGCTGTAGAATTTTCTTCCCCTTTCAAGAAAACTTAATTCTCAGTTGAACTAAAGTGCTTTAAAAACCCTCTGT
>VWZK01012761.1:0-12982 GCA_013396935.1 Baryphthengus martii
TCTCTTACAGTTAAAGTGTTGCTGTTACCATGGAATCATAGAATGGCTTGAGTGGAAGGAATCTTAAAGATCATCTAGCTCCAAACCCCTGTGCCATGGTCAGGGGCACCTCCAACTTGATCAGGTTACTCAGAGCCTCATCTAGACTGGTCTTCAATACTTGCAGGGGTGTGATGTCCATAGCTTCTCTGGGCAACCCATTCCAGGGTCTCACCACCCTCAGAGTAAAGAACCTCTTCCTAATGTCCAATCTAAACCTACTCTGCTCTAGTTTAAAATCATTGCCTTTTGTCTTATCACCACACACCCTCATGAAAAGTCCCTCCACAGCCTTCCTGCAGGCCCCCTTTAGGTACTGGAAGACCACTGTAGGGTCTCCCTGGAGTCTTCTCTTCTCCAGGCTGAACATACTGAACTCTTTCAGCCTGTCCTCCCTCATAGGAGAGGTGCTCCAGCCCTCTGATCATCTTTTTGGCAGGAGATATGCATATGCTAGAGATACATAGAAATTCATAGCATGTATGCATAATTTTTTGTACATACAGTTTTTTACTCTGCCATATTTTGAACCGCACATTTTTGATGTTATTAACCCAGCTCTCTTTGTCTTTTTGGAATCTTTGAGGACTGTCACATGTTACAGATTTCAAAAAGGCCTGGGTAGATCAACTTTTTGACCTTCTCCATATGAAAGTGTCACTTGATCTTTCTATTCTCCCTACTTACTCTGGTTTATAATAACTGAAGTCCGCTTCCATTACAAATTTTCAAGGTATGAAATGACCTCTTATATAACTGTTTTTCCTCCTCTTAGATGATGATCAAATGAAAAAATATAATGAATCTTCTCCTTCTCTTTCTTATCTGTGTGGATAACTTGTTATCTTTGGGTTCTGCAAGAAGTCTTAACTTCAATTAGTGGCCACTAAGAAGAAAAAAAATATAATAAATAAGAAGTTGATGTGTGTGTAGTATTCTATGGGCAAATACTCACAGTAAATATACTAAACATGACAATTTTCTTCAGGCTTGTATTAGTGTTGCTGATAACAGAATTTGGTTTGCAGTAACAAAGGAAAAATTGAAAATAGCATTTGTGTGTGACCGTTTACTTCTGGCTTTGACTAGCTATTACTGCTGTGCTTTACATCCAGAAGAAGCCTTTAGAAAGCAAGCTACATACATTGAACACACACTTTCAAAACACGCATATTCTGTAAATATTTATATAAATGCAGAATAAAGCCGGATATTTTTCTCTTGAATTGGCCCCATGAGTTGTTGGGTTTTTTTTCACCAGAACACAGATCACTTGCAAACACTTCATAGCAGCTGCATTAGGAATAAAGCCAAAAATATGGCCATGTGTGTTCTGTAAAGGGTGCACACAGAAAAGCACTTGACCTTACAATTTTATTCAGTTTAGAATTTGATTCCACATCAGTGATCAGTATCTGGGCTCACTGCTTCATTCAAATTTAGCAGTGTAAAGTAAATTATAAGAATGGTGCATATCTGTTCTGGTAACAAGATAGCCTGATCTGTGAGCAAAAGGAAGATGGTAACACAAGAACTTCCACTTTAATTCATACCAAAAATCTGCCTAGCCAAGCATTCTGTCTCTGACAGTCACTTAAGCCTTAGGTCAGAATATGAAAGTGGGAGTACCTAGTTTGATATATCTCCCATCAGTAACCAAAAATCTCAGGACTTAGTCATTCATATATTCATCTCATCATGGTGAGATCTGTCAGAAATTCCTCCCAGGAAATCTATACGTTCCTGCTACTCCCTTCTCTATGAGTCAAACTGTTGCATTTCTCTCCTACTCTCTCATTTTTCCATAGAATCATCCTTCTGGTTGTCCCTTTTGTGACTGTGAATAGGCAGCTACTGGTAGCAGCGCTGTTTCTGGAGACATAATCTTGTCTATGTTAATTTTGAGTTAGAGTGGATAGAAGCACACAGACCGGAAGATGTATCCTTGGGTATTATCACTGTGAATAGCAAATAAGATTCAGTTTCTTCCATATTGTGAAAGTAAATCACAGCCCATGATGTAAGATGCAATATGAATTCATAGTTTTCACTTTTTGGAACAACATATTTTGATCCAAACGAGGTACTGGGTTTCTTAGGTATAATTAATGACCCAAGAATATTACAGCTACACATCAACTCCAAATGCCTTAGACAGTGTTTTGCACTTTCTTTCCATGTTGGGAAACTGGATAGTATCATTTTTCCAAATAAATTTTGCAGGGATGGGAAGGTTGGTCAAAGGAAAACAAGGACATCCTGCAGCCTCCTCCAATCTTAAATGACTTTGTCTTAAAAAAATAATTGTCAGTGATTCTTTCTTCATAAGATCGAAAATCCTAGCTCCTAGACAGAGCAAATCTGTCCAAGGCATGGGAAGGAAAAACGTCCTGGTTTGAGTAAGAATACAACTAATTCTAATTTTAATTTTCAGCTCAGTCTCTTCTAACTAACAGCACCTTCTGAAGTTAACAGCTTATTTTTACAGACAGTGTCTGCTTCTAGCAGTGATAATGCTCCATGTTTAGAATTACCATTGATGTGCAGAAAGGCTCTTGCTTATCCTTGCTCCTGTGAAGACCAAGGTCACTGCTAAATATTGTGTACCATGTCGGGGTGTCACAAAGTAAGAGCTTGCATCTGCAGGAAAGAGTGGACAGGACAGGTGACCTTAAACTGACCAATGAGAGATTCCATCCCATGTATGCCATGTTCAGTAAAAAAATGAAGGATAGCAAGGGTCAAGTTCTCTTCTTCAATGTCCGATGCCTTGAGGACGACTTTGGTTTGCCTTTGATCCCAATCTGTGTGTTCCTGAATCCGTTTCTAGAATCCAGCTCCTGAATCCAGTTCCCATCTGCCACTGAGTCCAATCTGGGACTTCCCCAGTGCCTGCTCCACAGCACCAGTGGTGACAGTGACATAATTGCCATCAGGGGGCGGGGTTAACAGCATCTATCATTAGTTTAGTAATCCTAACCCTTGACTCAAAAAGCTCCATTCATTTCCAGCAGTGTTCAAGGTTATTTCTGTCAAATATTTTACTATTCCTAATTGACACCTTAGAGTCTAGACGAAAAGAACATAGATGACTAAACACTGAAGCTGGAAAATGAGTTTTACTCAAACCAATTTCCATTACTTAACATTTAATAATCATGATATTTATTTAAATTAAAGATATTTTCTCTTGCTCCTTGATGTACAAGACTATGTAGTAGTTATCCTGCTTGACTAACTTGATCTTCTTCTATGACAAGGTGACGTGCTCAGTGGATGAGGGAGAAGCTGTGGAAGTTATTTACCTGGACTTTAGCAAAGCTTTTAATGCTGTTTCCCCCAGCATTCTCCTGGAGAAACTGGCTAGTCATGGTTTGGATAAGTGTACACTTCACCGGGTAAAAAACTGGCTGGGTGGTCGGGCCCTAAGAATTACGTTGGCTGATCACAAGTGGTTTTCCTCAGAGCTCAGTATTGGGTCCTGTTCTATTTAATATCTTTATTGATTATCTGGAAGTGGGCATCAAGGACACCCTCAGTAAATTTGCAGATGACATCAAGTTGTGTGGGAGAGCCTATCTGCCTGAGTGAACAAAAGCTCTTCTCAGCTATTGGGAAGGAACATTTCACACCACTGTATATCAAGATGGGTTTAACATTTCAGATCTGAAAGTTATTCTGGTTTTTGAATGTCAAGAGTTTAAGCTATTAGAGATGTTTAATGTCAGGACTTCAAGCTTGTTAGGCATTCTGCAATAATGTAATTACCTTTTTCTTCATTTTGCCTTCTTTGTTTGAAATGGTCTCAAACTCTACAGCAAAATGAACAAAAGATAGAGGGTATGAATCAGATCTTTTTTTTTTGGGATACAAAATTCTCTGATATATTCAGGGGAAAACCATAGCATATCCTTGTGAGAATAAAGAATACTAACATGCTGACCTCCTCATAGAACAGAAATTGCGTGATTAGAGTCCTCGTGAAATACAGAATCTTAGGTAGTTATTCATGACTAAAATCTTCATACTGCTGCCTTTTGTTGTAGTTCTTACCGCACAACTGAGAAAGTAGTTTAATCTTTTATTTAGGGCACTGGCCCAAATTAATAGCCATAGAGGTTGGTTTTACACCAAAACTGATGCTGTTGTACTTGTGGGGGAAGAATTAGTGATGCTGTGGATCAGCTGCCAGGTTCCTTTTATTGCTGCTTAGACTAGTGGTGCAATCATCCAGAGATTACAATAAATCTCACTGTAGACCCATCTACTGAACCTGGTACATCAAGGGGATCCTTAGAAGAATCCCTTGTCAAATGACCCACTGAAGTATGAGTAGCCTCTTTTCTTTCTGTAGTGTGGCAGCAGAGTTTCCCTCTGCTGCTTCCTGTAAATCAATGCTCTTGGATAGGAGATGGACTTAGCATTAATATAGTTAAACATGGAGGAGATGAATATTACTGAGTTTACTACAGCACATTGGAGATATCTTGGATAGGAGATGGACTTAGCATTAATATAGTTAAACATGGAGGAGATGAATATTACTGAGTTTACTACAGCACATTGGAGATATCTTGGATAGGAGATGGACTTAGCATTAATATAGTTAAACATGGAGGAGATGAATATTACTGAGTTTACTACAGCACATTGGAGATAATATGGGTAAAGTTGGGCATGTGTGAAAAAGTGATTTAAATATGCTATACACCTTTGTAACTCAATGCAATGCACTACCTGGCCACTGCACACTCTTCCTTTTTTTAAATGCCCAGTACAGACCATAGAAGTTATCTTTTCATCTATTCTTTATGTTTATATTTGTGTATCTTTGACGCAAAAAAAAGTTGTCTTACGGTGTTCTTGTTTTCCTGCAAATTTCAACCGACATTTTAATTCTTACCCTAAAGATTCTGAAGTTACTAGTAAAAGTCTCACTGCCTTGTTCTTGAGAGTCCATAAGAGTAATTTTATATTTCCTAGGAATCACCATAAATCACACAGAAATCTATTTTTATGAGAAAGAAGTTTTTCTTCTATCTTGTACTTCCATCCTGATAATGTTTTCTAGTTATCCACCGAATCAAGATTCTGAATCAAAGAGTTAAGTTTTTTTAGAATTAAGCAGTTTCTTCTTCTCGCTTTGAAAATGTCAGGAAATATTTCTCTCAATACATGTTGCTTCTGTTGTCAACCAGCAATCATCACTGAGACCCGGCTAATTAAGAAAACCCAGTTATATCAAATTATTTGATAAGCCAGTATAATTTACAATTCTATTTCGTGACTAATTCTTTTAGTAAACTTTAAACATAAAATTAGATTTTATGTCTGTATTGGAAATTATTGTCCAGCATAAACCCTGAAATATAGTTAGAAAAAATTAGAATATGCTTTCCTTGTATCTGGATATCAATGTAAATCTTACCAGTCATAGCTACATTTAATAAGTACAGCAAACTACGCTTCATGATTTCCTACCTCTTATTTGGAACAATTAACACAGCGTGTCATTCTAATGGCTGACTTTGAAAAATTACTACCATTTAAGCAGCTATATACTTTTACAGTAATATACTACTGAGAGGGGAGGAGAAAATAAATATGCTTCATGTAAGTGTATCTGTAATTTCATAATTACATAGAGTTATTGAATACTAAAAGTGGTAGGAGTCTGTGTTTTGTTGCTGAAGGTTTGGAGTCAAACCATTATGTTTCAGAATTTCTTAAAATAAATCCACTGGTAAGATTTTTACATACATCATGAATGATGGAATGAAACTTGTATAATGACATTCAACCAAAAAATAGTTTACATTCTACATCCTTCACATTTTCTCGCCAATTTATCAGTTAAAACATCCACTATCAGTTAAAATATCCACTAAAACATAGTGAGACTAACAGAGCTGGTAAAGCCTGTTAGTGCTCTCTGGACCCTGATAGATTTTTCCTGTAAAACTTGTGATATGTAATATTTGCCAGCATATTCATTAATGAAGGTCATTAATGAATAATGAATATTCACCATTAATGAATGGTGGGGAAAAGTGCACCCTAAGCAAGTTTGCAGACAATAAGAAATTGGGATGATAAATCTGATGGTCATCCTGCTGATCAGAGGCACCTCAGGAGGCTGGAGAAGGCATCAGAGAAAAGTCTGACCCGGGGAGGAATAACCCTGATGATCACTGACAGGTTTTTTCTGAGCTTAAGCACTTCTACCACTAGGCTGTTGCTAAGTGAAACTTCAGCAGATGGCTACATTTTGAGTGAAGTCCTAAAGTGCACTTCCAAGGCTCTAAGCAATCTCTAAACATTACTTGTGCAAGAAATTGTTTTAATTTTCAATCAAAAAAAGGCAGCTTTCACTCAGGAAGTGGGTAATGAAATGTGTTGTTAGTTGTCTCCATTTAAGACTCAGGGCAAACCCCACAGAGCAGAATTCCTATGGGTCCTCTCTCCCCCTCCCCCTTCCCTCCCAAGGCAGGATACAAAGGAAAATGAGGAAGGAAGTGCCTCACACTAAATTGGAAGTTAAGACTATGAACAAAATTTAATAGGTAACAGAGATAAACAGGGAAAAGGAAATATGAAGGGAAGAGGGATATACAAAAATATACAAAACCAGTTCTGGGTTGGGGATGGATTGTGCAGAGCATGTGGAGTCAGCCCTGGCTGTGCTCAGGTGTGGCCCCAGCAGCATCACAGTCTGAGTGAGAAAGAAAAGAGAGTGAACCCCAAACTTCCTGTCTTCTGTAGAGTATGGCAGGAAAGGGGAGGGAATACCAGCTGCCCTCTGACCCCTCAGGGTCCTACAGTTACCAGGTGTTCGTCCCCGCCTCAATTTGTTAACTCTAAAACCACAACATTAGTCAAAGCGTGCCTAGGTGCCTTGTCAAGTTTTATTACTAATTGGAATTAGAGAGTTAATTCAATCAGTTCCACAGTAACACATTATTCTAGAAAATAGATTTTAAAAGATGTTTATGCGCCCAGAGACAAAACAAGTGCCCACATACCTTCAAAAACATTGTCTTTGTCTTACCAACAATACTTCTCTTTGGATGAACTATTGCTGTCATTGTACATACTGCAATGTGAGTGAAATCCCAGTTGCAAAGTGTGACATCTGATTTCAATAGCTTGTTTGCTGTAATTAAGAACAGAAATTGTTATATGACACAAAGAATGGTAAGATCACCATGATATTCATAAATTTAAGTTTACTAGCCATTCTCTGGGTATTGTTGTAATTTAGATTTTTAATGGATATACAGTTTTGGCAAAGAAGCAAAGCCAGAACAATGAGGTACATTTTGTTTTATCCATGTTTGTAAATAGCTGAGATTCATTCTTCGCATAAGAAACAGTCAGCAAGAATCTACATTTTTAACTGAATTACTCAGATTATTTTCCTCTTAAAATGAAATTATTATTCTTCTTTAGGCCACCACTGCATTTTACAAATCAAGAACAATCAAAACTGATTTTCCAATAAGCAATATCTGACTATTCCCAGACTATTTTAATTTAAAAATTTATCTTAAAATCATTAGATATTTATATTAAATAATGCCAGTGAATGTATCTGGCCTATTATCATTGGGGGTTTCATTAGGTAATTTCTAGAACCACAGGAACAATGTAGTATGGCCAGGATCAACATTGGAAGCACATGTGAACTGCTGGAAGTATGACATATTGCATTGGTACAAAAAGAAGCAGATGGTAAGTGATAGGAAGAGGATAGCTAATATTTAGGGCCCAGAAAGGTTTGGCTTCATACTTTGTTCGGGAAGTCAGGCTATGGTGTAACAGGTATAAGGACAGTTTGTGTAAAAGTGAAATTTTAAAGAGATGGTAGCAACATCCAAGCAGATACAAAACATAGTCACATAAATGCAATAAACTGTTGATGCAATCTGCATAGCACCATGCTTACTGAACTCATTTATGACCAAAACCAGAAGGCAAATGGGTACTTGTTATTTCTTTAAAGCCGGGATCTGATTTCTCGTGAGACAAATGTTTTGCACTACCTTATTCAAATGTGCTGTAAACTTTTCAAAAGGATCTCCTATATATAACTGAAGGACTCCTAAAGTAAACAAATTGGTCATAGGTTGATATCTTTCCTCTCTATAACCATACTTTCACTCACACTTTTCCCCGAGTATTGGGATGAACTGAAGCAGTGCTGATGGATTCACAAATTAGTCCAGATGGCATTTATTCTAAAATTCAGAAAGCTGGAAATATTTCCTCCTTTTACTCATGCATTTCTAGACCTCTGTAGAGAACTGTCAACCAGTCAACAAAAACAGGGACAGAGTGCTGTATGTGATTTAATGCTCTGTGTAATTCAAGATTTAAAAATGCAAAGTTGTTGGGATTTTTTATGCATTTTAAACTATAGCGCTTCATTTTACAGTGTATTAGTTCCCTTCTTTTATTCTTTCTATATCTACAATATTTTTAAAGCAAACATATTAAAATAAAGTATGATTGCCTTTATCGGTTTAGGTTGAGTGCAATCACTAACATCTGCATAACAATTTTCAGCATGAACTTACAGAGATCAAGAACAAATGTTTTCTATATAACTTTAAAATCAAATTATAGGTATTTATATGTAGATAATCATGCAAAACTGCACAATATCTGTAAAGTCTGTCGCCTGATTTACAGCCTTGACTGTCATAGCTTCCAAATCCCTGGAAAAGAAGATTGTGAAAATGGATCTATTGAAACCATGACAAAAATGATCAGCAATAAAATGAAGGTGAATAAACAGGTGCTAGAATGAAATGCTTTAAAATGAATGTTCAAACTGTGTTCTAATATCCAGCTGAAAAAAACCAAAGAAGCCAAACTAAGCCAGATATAAATACATTGTGAAGTAAGTACAAAACCCCAAAGTAAACCAACCCTTATCTGAATATCTTCATTAGTTGAGATTCAGAATCTTCCAGGAATGACTGCTTTATTTTTTTATTTTTTTTTTTTGTTTGTTTTCTAAGAGAATTGTGTAATAATGTACAGCAATGATGTGGCAATCTATTTCTAAATAGTGCTGATGGTCACATTTTTGTGTGGTAAAAGTTATGGAAGAAG
Organism: Baryphthengus martii; assembly: GCA_013396935.1. Classification (NCBI taxonomy): domain Eukaryota; kingdom Metazoa; phylum Chordata; class Aves; order Coraciiformes; family Momotidae; genus Baryphthengus; species Baryphthengus martii. Next base: position 9,157 of record VWZK01012761.1, read on the forward strand.
TTTGTAACAGAAGGTGAGCTCAAGAATTGCCTGTTCTGCTAATGTAATTCTGCATGCACAAAACCACTAGAAATCAAGCCAGGAAGAAGAGAGAGATCAGAAAAGATGAGTCAGGTTATGTTAATGATGGTGTTAATCAGATATATTAAAGGATTATGTATATTTTTGATACCCACTATGTCAGAAAGAGAAGACATTGGAGTTGTATAGAAAGCCCATCTAGCACTATAATTCTATGATCACCTGTGTTCTTATTTTGATATGAGCTTCATTTCCAAGGAAACTCTTCTTAAAACTAAAAGCATTACAAACATGTCCTTCTAGGTAAATACAGTGATTCAGCTAGCCAGTGGCACTAGGAGGTGCTCTTTAACAAGACCACTCGCCCAGACCTTATTCTTCTGTCAATAGTACTCAGTTCGGCCAATGTCTACAGCTGTTGCATTCTGGATGTTGGAAGGTACATCCTTGCCCGCCTCTTATGGACTTGCCTTCTGTGAACTTGTCCAACACTTTATTGAATCTGATGATATTTCCTCTACTTTATCTAGGAATAAGCTGCAGAAGTTAGATGCTGTTTAAAAAAGTAATTTTATTTAACTGTTTTAAACTGATTTGCTTCTAGTTTCAATGAATGCACTTTAATTACTGTTGAATTCAGTGAACGTTACTCATTTCATCTACTTTCTTGATTTTATAAACCTTGATCATATTCCACATTGCACTTTAAATGAAGAATCTCAATATTTTCAGTATTACCTTACAAGGCATTTATTCCTTCCCCTGATCATTTTAGTTTTTTCTTTGTACATTCTTAATTGACCTGTGTTCTTCTTGACATACAGAAATAAGAACTGCACAGAGTACTTAGAATGTTGTTGCAGCATGGACTTCTATAGGGCAAAATTAAGTGTTCTGTTTTGTTTTCCTTACCCATCCCAATGATGCACGATACTTTTTGTTTGGTTTTGTCAGCTTTTTTGATTGGGTTTTTTTTTTGTTTGTTTATTTGCTGCTGAACATGACACCAAGTATTTCAGTCGTCTGTCAACATATGGGGACACAACAATAAACGTCCTTCATAAATCTAATTCAGATTGGTTACTAAGAATCCATTGTCAAGGCAATACTGCCTTCATATCACTGACCTTGAACATGATGGGATTTTATTTCTAATGAATAGACTGCTCTAAAAATGCTCCAAGATTCTAACAGTCTACAACAAAGTTGTGTAGTACACTTGTATATTTAAACTAGATATTATGTCCTCACTTTTTTTTTTTTCACTTAATTAATTCATTTCACCTAAGATAGTGTCATATCAAATGTTTTTACAGCTCTGAGTGTTCAACCATGGTAGCATACTTTTAGTGGCAGGTGTTACTTGTATGCTATATGATACTTACGTATTTTAAATCTTCTGAAAGAGAACCTCATTGTTAAGACAAACATTTTTGTATGAATAATGTTGTACAATTAACATACAACAATAGCCTCATTACTTTCTTCTTTCTCATTTTCATCTACCACCTAGTTTAATACTCTCACTGATATCTTTGTCAAGCTTCCCATCTCCATTTTCATACTTTTTCAATGTACCTCTCTGTGTTTTTTTGAGTTCCTTTGACTCAATTTTTTTTAAGACTCTTCCTCTTCAATACATTTCAAAATTACTGTTAAAACTTTATCCAAAATCATCTATGATCTTTCTTATAAGATCTTATCCTTTATTGATTTACAGTACCCTGTCATTTACTAATTTGTCTCCAGTCTTTATAGCTATTGTTTGGACTTGTGCAGCATCAGAAGACAATTCAATGGTTCTTCATGCAATTCATGCTTTTTTTTTCCCTCTAAATTGGATCTAATCTACAAGCCTGAAGTCAGTGAATATCTCTATGACAACACCTTGCAGATCAGCTGCTTCTCTGCTCTCTCTTCTTATCTAATCTAAACAGTCTACTTGTCTTTAACTTTATTTCTTGATTGGCATTGACAGTACTACCATGCAGGCTATCACTCAAATCTATAACGTGTTTGTGACATTCCTCTTCAATTTCTAGATTTTCAAATCTTCAATGCACTTAAAATTCTGATGCTTTTGTAAGTACAATAACTTAAGACGTGGGTGTTACGGATACTTCTTTCCCAAGTAGCCATATGGTTAAAACTCTCCTCCAGACTCTTATCATATCATGTTTCAGTGTCTGCAGCACCCTTTTCTGTGGCTTTGCTTATATGAGTTAGATTTCTCCTTCAAGAAGTAAAAAAATGCCTCAGCTTTTTATTTGCACTTGTAATCTAGTGTTATCTGTTTCTTTTAGTTTTTGAGCCTCAAAATCAGTAAATCCAGTTTTCCCTTTTCATTTTCATCAACTGTCACTTTCATGAACTTTCACTTTCACTTGTTTCATAATATGGGTTCCTATCATCCTTCTTTCTAGCACACCTTTGCTTTCTCCCGTGCCCAAATGCACCCTTTAAAAACATGCTTAGTGCAAAAAGCCCCCTGTTGTGGTAGTCATGAAATTGCCAGACAACAGTTGAAACATTTACAGTGCTATCGCAATACAAACAGTACTTGTAACAAGAGCATCCTTTAAAGGAATATTCTGAAGATTCATTTTGTAATAATGAGGATTTTATTCTTCTAGAAGGAAATAAACTAATTTTCTTTTCCTAATAATTGCCTGTTTTAAGGAAAAAAAAAAAAAAAGAGAGTATTATTTCTTCTTAGTTGACTGTTATTTATGTTATTTAACCAACTCTGTTTCACTATGCACATTAAGTCCCACTTCAAATTAACAGGTTACATTGATACAGCTGAGTTAAAAAGAATGAATTCAGGAACATCTGAATATTTATGAATTCAAAATCACAGCCTCTATAATGTGATGCCTTGTTTGGCACCTTATTCAGTTCCAAGAATGTTACATTACCGATACTTCTGTTTTGACTTTGAAGTACTTGCAAGTGGAAGAATGTACTTAATTACACCGCTTTCCCACTAAACTGTAATACAAAGTATCTAACTGTATTAGAGCAATGCACTTAAAAAATATGTGTGAGGCAAGTAAAAAAAACAAGAGCTCTAAAAAGAAAGTTGTGCAGCCTGAAGGCAAGGGTTTGGAAACGTGATGGTACTAAATAAAATAGCCTTGCTCTGAGTGCCAGTTTCCAGTCATTTGTACCTCAGCCTACAGTAAAATCCCAGAAAAAGTAATCTACTTCATTCCAGTATTTCACAAAATGTGTGTGTTTCATTATTTAGAAATATAAGATGATTCTTATATTATTGAATACTAAGATTTAATTTACATTCTTGTCATGTATAAATGTGGGGGGTGGGGGTAGGGGGCTGTGGAAAGGCCTAATTACTTCCTCCCAGTGTATGTAAAATCGCCAAATGAAACCTTTACTTACATCTTCTACTTTTACAGTTAACTATACGATTTACCGCTCATTTATCTAGGTAATGAAGAATGTTTGGTTTAGGTTGAATTTTGACCCTGCAGGGTTGGGTGCCTGTTGGCCTCAAGAGGTACAATTCTCCTCTGGAAAACTGGATAACAACATTCCTATCTAGCCATGCATTTCTTATCTGCTACAAAATCATGTTGGAGATTTTTGCTTGTAGAGAATATAGAATCCTTGCAGAGTACTGGCAAGCTGGTCAGAAACCTTCCCTTTCCCATCAAAATTCACTTTCAGGGTCCTGTACAGGCCATCATTTTGCTACCATCAACCACCACGGCACTTCAGTTTGCATGTATTATCATGAAAGTGAGCAATTTATTAAATTTTTTTTTTTTTTTAATTTTTTTTT
>VWZK01012761.1:14292-35093 GCA_013396935.1 Baryphthengus martii
ACTGGTGCCTGGTGTTATTCCCCCCCAGATGCAGGACTCTACACTTGTCCTTATTTAACTTCATGAGGTTTGCCTTTGCCTAGCTCTCCAGCCTGTTTAGACCTCGCTGGATAGCAGCGCTACCTTCTGGAGTGCCAGCCACCGCTCCCAGTTTTGTATCATCAGTGAACTTGCTGAGGATACACTCTATGCCCTCATCCAGATCTATTGAAGAAAAGCGAACCTGGTATTGATCCCTGGGGTACACCACTGGCCACAGGCCTCCAATTGGACTCTGTGCTGTTGATCACAACCCTCTGAACTCTGTTGTTGAGCCAGCTTTCAATCCACCTCACAGTCTAATCATCTATTCCACATTTCTTCAGTTTTCCTATGAGGATGTTATGGGAGACAGTGTCCAAAGCCTCACTGAAGTCAATGTATATAACACTTACTGCTCTTCCTGCATCTACCCATTTGGTCACAGCTTTGTAGAAACATATTAGATTAGACAAGTAAGATTTCCCCTTAGTAAATCCATGNTGCAGATACTATTACTCATAGAAGAGTACAGAATGATAGGTATTTCTTCCAAGATTATTTTCTCTCTGAAGATTTAGGACCCTATTGTTATGTGATGATTGTTACTCTCCAACTCCACCTCCTTGGCTTGTTTCTTTCCATGTTAGGATACTCTCTGGCCTGCTTTCTCCAACACTCTCTGTTGGAACTTCTTTCTTTTTTTGGGATAGTATAGAGAGGTGGAATTTTTTTGGTATTTTTTAAATCAGTGCCTTGTCCTAGAATGTATCCATTTAATTTTCAGAGCTAGCATCTTTGGTTTNTCATTCTTCATGATTTTTCCAAAATGATGGAGTGTGGGTCCTATTCTTCTCTATTAACTGTCAAATTTACATAATAGGTCTGGAAAAAAAAAAACAAAACAAATTAAAACAAAAAAAACCCCACAACTTGTTCTTTGGCATTGGCTTGTAGTGTCTTGTCTTCATGTGGGAAAAAGATACATGCAGCTTTTTATGAAGAAGAAATTGTTTATTTCTTTTTTGTTCTCATTCAGATACCGAGACTATATTCATGACAACATGGTAATTTACCCTACTGTGAAATCTTATACAATTTCTTCATATAAAGAAATATAATATTTGAGTAAAACTGGAGAGTCATGGGATTTTTGGTTTGACAGTATTGCTCAGTTTTCGTTTGTTTGGCGTTTTTGTTTTTTTTTTCTCATGTTTTTCATTTAGTTAATCTTATCTAAACTCTGTTGCTGATAACACACACGTGAACCCTGACAAGTTTAATGAGATAACGAGGTGAGTTTTTATCAAGAGGAAGATGCCCCTAACTAAAAACTTTCCTTCAACCCCTCAGCTTTTTTTTTTTTTTTTTTTTTAATGTGGAATAGTATATTTTTTTCTCCTCTGATACTGTTTTACAAGCCTTTTAATCAATGACTGAGAGATTTCTTTTAAAAGCAGATGATTTTTTTCATTTCCCTGAATACATGCCAAAGTTATCTGAAAGAGGATGTTTCAGAGGTGTCCCAACGAGGAGTTAACAACTAGGTACAAAAAAGTTTGTCACTGTCACTTTGTTGTTATTCCACAAGAACATGTTAAATCTGTATGCCACCAGAAGGGTTCACATGTTACAGTGTCACAGTTTCAGTCATAATTACATTAATCTGATGCTATGTGGTGATGAATCTGTAGTACCCATACGGTTCCCAAAATAAATGCAGATACTATTACTCATAGAAGAGTACAGAATGATAGGTATTTCTTCCAAGATTATTTTCTCTCTGAAGATTTAGGACCCTATTGTTATGTGATGATTGTTACTCTCCAACTCCACCTCCTTGGCTTGTTTCTTTCCATGTTAGGATACTCTCTGGCCTGCTTTCTCCAACACTCTCTGTTGGAACTTCTTTCTTTTTTTGGGATAGTATAGAGAGGTGGAATTTTTTTGGTATTTTTTAAATCAGTGCCTTGTCCTAGAATGTATCCATTTAATTTTCAGAGCTAGCATCTTTGGTTTATTATTTATTGGAATGAAAGGATGGACTGAAGGCTCTGAAGGGCTGCAGAAGCACTGAGCTATTGCTGGAGGTTCAATTCCTTCTCATTTTTAATTTGAATAATTTCATTCAGAAACAAGGATAAAATTTCACTTCTGGATCTGGATTTACCCAAATAGTAGTTCATGACATTCACAATAAACAACATGCATAGTTATGTGGTTTAAGTTATTGTTTGATACATAGAACAAATGCTCCTTGGTTATCATGGGAAATTTAACACATGCTTGTTTTTTCTGATACTGTTGCTCCAAACCGAAGAAAACTATTGAAATTTTTGCAGCTGTTGTTTCAAAAAAAGGAAACAAAACATATGCAGTGCATCTTCTGACACTGAGTAATCAGAACAGGAGCATCGACTTGCTAAAAATGCATCTTTATGAGTACAATATTAATAATTGAGGCTTTATCATGCAAATACATCCACTGGAGCGTATTTATCATAAATATACATTTATTTGCCCACAAAGCTACTTCTTCAGAAAGTCATCTCAGAATGTCTCACAACATCTGATTTTCATTTCTCAGTATTAGTAATGTGTTTATACTTGAAAGGTGTACTCAGAGTGTTTTTGTGAAGACTCATATTTATGTCTCTGTTTTTCTGGGTTTAAGTTTTAGAAAGTGGTTGTTGAAAAGTGTCTTTACATATTTCATTGTCTTTCCCTGTTTCTTAACAAACACTATGGAATAATTCTGTCTGTGCTTACCTTTCAGAAACATCAGGAATTCTAGGTTTTTTGAAAGAGTGATACAAGGAACACTGATGTGTTACAGTGATGGTGCCTGCTCCACAAGACTACTAAAAGTATTTGCTGAAGATGTCCAGCATTGGACAGCATATTTCCCAAACCCCCTGCATAAGACAAAAATGCCATAGCAATCTGGGAGCAGTGGTCTTTCTTTGAGCTCTGAACTGAAGTAAAATTCACTGAAATGTAGTAGGAAACAGAATGTTCTGCAATGATCATAACTTCTGTCTAAATAACTTACTGGAATTTTAAAATATCCGAACAACAATGACTCAAATTTTAATTCAAAATGAAGCTACTATTTATGTTAAATGAACGTAAAAAATGAGTCACATCCAAAAAGCCCCTGAATCCCTCGATCAATTAAAGTCAGTCTAACAACTGCTTTCACAGCACACATCCATACAAAGAACAGGAAGACAGGAATAATATAGTATCAAAATTCTGCAAAGATTTTATTTTTAAATAAAATTATGACAATTATTTGTTTTAAATAAAATAATAAAAATAATAAATGTGTGACAAGTTTGCCAATGTCATTAGGAAACTAAACTCATGTTTCTTTTAATCCTTAAAATATGGTGTCTTCTACATTTGAGTGTTTAAGCCTCAGAACCTGACACAGGTAAAATAGGTGTTGACAAAATTTTACTAACCTAAAATCTAAGACAATAATCTGACTCTGTATACACAGAGCTACAGAGCAGGCACTGGAATTAACTGCCAGAGAGTCAGAGATGAGCAATAACACCACAGCTCAGACTCACAGCAAGCATATACAACACACATGAGCTTGGTAAGTTGCCGCCATAAAGAGATCCCTTGAATATTTTCCTTTTTTTTTCATTTCTTCAAGTAACTTTTAACTGCAGATACACATGAACAGATTGCAAGACAAGAAAATAGTGCAAACAAAACTCTCCATATTTTGAAAACTGGAATAGTGATAGTGAATCTATTCAAATTCTTACAGCTGAGGACAATTGAAAAGTGTTTATTATTGTAATAACTTCATTATTACCAAAGGAAACAAGTATGTCATTTGGGTTGTTTATTTAGATACAGTGTCCATTTTTAAGTGAAACTAGTTCTGGATTCTTTCAATCACAATAAATAATGTAAAGTAATTCATTGAATTTTAGTTCTAGGAACATCTACTAGATGTCATGACCAGAACGATCAGGACAGATACACATAAGATAATATAAATATATAACACTGAAGTTGTACTCAGGGAAAAAAAAAAATGTTTTTCATGCTAAGTACACTAGCTGATGAATCCTTTAATGTCTATGAAGTCACCACCAGGACAATGAAAAATACAGAAGTACTTTTGTAGAGGTTGTAGTGGAAATTCATTGCCTTCAAACTTGAACAGGAAATGGGGAAACAGAGGTCAACATGGTTAGAGGGTATAAAAAGTTAGTGGAAGCTAGAAGCAGAAGGCTTTTAAGTAACACTGTGTATCTGGAAAGGGAAAACATTGGTAGGTATAAAAAAGTTAGAAGACAGAAGACCAAAAGGAAGCTGTGAATGCAGAATTACAGGGACTATTTCAATCACTTATAAACGCTTTCTTGAATAAAGCATGTTTACAGTGAACAGAAGGAAACAAAAAGAACCAGGAGTGTAAAACACTGGCTAATAAAAGAGCTATGGAAAATCCAGCAGAAGAGACAAAGAAACAGCGGATTTCTTAATGACCTTATTTTCACAAATGAATGGATAAAGCAATTAGATGTATTTACAGTTAGGAGTGTTTAATCAGTACAATCAGTGAATTAGCTAATGGGAATGCCAAGGAAAACATTTCACGACATTAAACCTAAGCAATAGAATTTTTATTATTACAAAAATACCTGCCCAAACCTCTGAATTAGACACTAGTGAAGTTCTCTTTGGTCAGTGTTTGTGTTAGCCGAAACATTGCCTGTCTCTGAAGACTGCACTAGAGAGTACTGTAGACAATACCTGGCAAATCCTCTCATACTTGAGGAGCAGTAGGAACCATTCTCAGTACAGAGCAAGACATATTACTGATCATCAGTTTTGAAAGAATATACGTATTTCTGATCTCCACTCATTGGCCAATTGTCATGGTTTAAGCTCGGCTGGCAGCCAAACACCATACAACTGCTTGCTCACCCTCCCCTGCCACAGGGAATGTGGGAGGGAATTGGAGAAGTCAAGGTAAGGATAGCTGTATGTTGAGATGAGAAAAAAAAATTATAAATAAAAAAAATAAATAAATAAAAAATAGTAAGAATAATAGTAAGAATAGAATATACAAATGAGTAGTGTGCTATGTAATTGCTCACCACCCACCCATCAAGGTCCAGCCTATTACCAGCTAACAATCCTGGAGAAGAATATCCCAAATCTAGAATCCCAACAGATGGAGAAAGCTTCCTGGACAACCCTCATCTGTATACTGAGCATGATGCTGTATGGCATGGAATACTCCCTTGGCCAATTTGAGTCTGTTGCTCTGGTTATGCTCCCTCCCAGATTCTTGTGCACACTAACAAGACATGGGAAGCTGGAAAGTCCTTGATTTCTTAGCAACAACTAAAACCCTCTGTATATTATCAGCATTTCTTTTCAAATCAAAATCCATACTGCATCCGATAAACAGCACTATTGTAGCTGCTAGAAAGAAATAAATCAGCTCTATCCTAGCCAAAAGCAAGATGCTGACTGTCAAGTACTAGCATATACACAAAGAGTCTGCCTAAAGCAGAATATAACAAATCTCTCATTTTCATCATACAATCTGACTATACTAGACTTACTAAATGTGCTGTTAGACATGGTAGGACTTCTGGCAAAGCTAAAGTTGCAGGCATTTTATGTTGTGTGACTTCTTTCTCTTTGGATTAAGTAATCTATTAAAACAATATGTATAATTTAATTTTATGCTTGCAGAGTGTACTCCAGAAGATGTCATACACTCAAGTAGTTAATGAAGCTTTCTTAGGGACACTACTCCAATTCTGAATATCTTGCTATTCAGAAAATATCCTGAAAGTTGATGGTAGTGGGTGGATTGGGTTTTGGTGTGGTGTTTTGGTTTTGTTTTGTTTTTTTTTACATACAGTTGCGAACTAATACAAATACAGCTGCATTTCTATATCTCTGATTCCATGGCTTATGTTCGGATCTGTTGAGTCTGGGACCATATCCATTGTGGTATTGTAAATAGCACAGAAATACTTATATTAAGGCAGAATATATTCAGAATATTTTCAAAATAGGGATCCTGAGTAATTTGTCTTAGTGCTGAAAGGTTTCTCTATTATGTCTTGGAGTGCAAGAATTTTGATAATGTCACTACAAGTTTTCACCCACAGGACATAGCACAGTGTGTTCCCAGTCCTGACTCATATCTGTGTGGTTGAACTGGAATTATTTGTCACTAATAGCTGAGATATGTCTTTGCTTTTCATTGAATATCTTCACTGGCATGAGAAGACAAATTGCATATCTGACCTGAGGGGAAAATATCACAACGCCTTTCATCATCTCTTTTTCTTTATCAGTCTTCTCTCATGGGTGATTTGACTGACCTTAAAATCATGTATTTTAGGGCAAGTCAGGGCACTCCTCTACCCTAGATGGTCAATTACTGACCATTTGGCAGTGACTTCATATAATATTAGGAATATAGTGATAACATGGTTTTTTTCTCCAAAATGTGATTCAGTGTTGTTCTTGTCAAAAATACTATTTTCAACTAAGCAATCATTTTCCACCAGAAGATAATCATTCACAGGAGATCTTCTGCTGTGTTCTAGAAGACAGTGCCAGACACTTTCTCTAGTAGAGTACTGCAGTTTACATAAAATGCTCATCAGCCTATTGGTTTGGAAAACATCTTTACCCGGTAACTGTTTGTTAGTTTTATCCAATTCATAATAAAAACATTTGTATGATACATGCTGCTACTTAATCGTATAACTGGAATACATCATCAAAGTGATGAAAGCAGGTGCTGGATCTGATTCATAACTCTGATGAATCTTTTTTTAAACATTGCAAAGCTGTAATATTTCATATTTCCATAACATTTTCCAGGCTGTGATGACTAAAATTTTCCATCCAGAAAACACAAGCTAAATGAAGAACGAGAGGTTTCTTTGAAGTAGTTTCCTTTTAGTTTGGAGAAGACTGGTTGCTTCTTTGCATATGTATTAAAAAATAATAAAATAAATACATCACTGGATGATAGCCCAATTACCATTTTTACCAGTTTTAAATGTAAAGGTTCACTAGTCTTGGTAGCAGTGGAGTGTGAATCATTATGTGTGGAAAGGTTCAGTTTTCTGTAAAATGTTGCTTGATTTGAAGAGTGTCTACAAAGCAGGGTTTTTTGGTATTCTTACATAAGAAAAAAAATCTGGTTTACCTTTACAGCTTTTTTTTCCTGCTGTTAATAAGTGGAAAGAAGTCAACTGTCTCTGGAAGCTTAGAAAAAATGTTTTGAATTTACCTGTGCTCCAAACATTTACCTCTTTCCAGAGTCTCCAGATCTGATTCTGTGTAGCTGCAGCTGTCTCTCCAAAATATCTTTCTCCTAGATCTGTTCTATACTTTTTTTCCTCTTGTTGTCTCTGGAAACAAAACAGTTAATAACAACTAAAAGACCAAAAACTAAATCAAACAAGAAGTAGTCAACCACCACTTTTTACCTTGTGTATTATTTTACTAAGATGCTAAGCTGGTTTTTAGCTCACCACAGATGATCATAATGAATTGAGCTTGCTCTATTTCCACACTCCATCAGAAGTGACTTGCAGCTTATCATTCATTTCAGCAACAGGTGCCTAGGCACTCTCTTAAGAGGAGTAGAACTTCCTGGCTGGAAGCCAAAGTTAATATTCAAGTACTCTACAACAAGGAAACAAAACAAAAAAAAAACCAACAAAACAAACGACAGTTTAGGGCTTATTTTGAAAACACGTAAAAATCCTGTTCCATGGCCTATCTCTGCAAATTCAACACCTCAATTTTTTATCTTGCTTTTGGTCAAAAAGCTGCTGTCCCAAACACTATAAACACAAGTCACCCACCGACATTTTCAATTTAAAATTACTATTATTCCACATTAAGATACAATTTCTAGTACATTTCAATATACATTTCAACAAGTCTAATAGCATGTAAAAATAAAAGAAGAGGATGTCAGATTATTGCATCAACATATTATTGCATGATAACTTTGAAATACTCTTCTGCATTTGAGGTGGTTAGAAAAGTTTCTGTTTATTGATACTAGTTTATTATTCAGCTAGGCAGACATCTGGATTGTTAGTACATCATGTTTCCACCTCTTTTAACAACCCAGTATCTTAAAGACAGTATATTACACAAGGAGAAAGGACCAACATCCTTCAGATCAGTGGAGCCTGCTCTCTACTTAATGGACATGATATCTAGTGCACTGTTGAATTTTACCTAGCTTATGTCCAAAGACAGCATGCTAATATACTGTCTCTTAGGTCAGCACCAAGTGAAAAGCATCAGACTCAGAAAGATTAAAATTTCCTCAGCCTAGTCAATATGTGCATTTGATAGCCTGTTTATACTGTAACTGTACAAACAATCCTTATTACTGCAATTATTCATCAATTCTACCAGACTACTTGCTGAGTAATCATTAGTGTCCTGTCAAAGAATCACAATCTTGAAATAAATGACCACCAATTTGACATCATCTCTTCCCTACAAGCCTGCTGCTGTTTTCTTTTTTCACACCCAGTGATTGAACAGGAGTTGTGTGTTTTCAACTCCAAAGTAGAAATGAAGAAACAAATACTTCATTTGGAGTCACATAGATTTCTTAAAGACCAAAAAATGGGCATTCTCTTGAAGGCACAGCTGCTTTTGCAAATGCAAGGATTCGGACTTACCCTGAATATTGGTGGAGATGGATGGTTTTTGGTTGTTTTCTTTGTTTGTTTTGTTTGTTTTTACATTGTAAGTATTTTCCTCCTCAGCCTCTTCCTTTTAGATTAGATTTAATCTTGCCAGTGCTCTCCATCTTTTAAATTCTAATATAATTCCTCCTTTCTCCAGAGGACACAAAAATCAAAGCAACCTTCTAGCTTCAGAAAGATTTTTTTTTAATGGACTTTAAACTAAAGAGCAGAAGAAAGGAAGGAACAGTCTTTCCTCTGCATAGAAGTGTTTAATTCATGCATTGATGGGAAAAAAACCCTTACTACAGACTTGAGAACTGTAATTTCTGTTTGAGTAAAGGCATATGTAACTAAGACAGAGAAAAGAGCTTTCTATTTCACTCCATCTGTGATTCAATCTCACTGTTGATTCTGAGGACTATGCAAAAAACCTTCACATTTTTTTAGTCAATCTCTGTGGCAGGCAGGATAGTAAAAGCTTCAGTTTCTGATAAAAAAAAAAAGAAAAGAATGAGAAGCAGACTAATGCTGATATTGGTTGTTCTTTTCCTAATTTAATTTTTTTCCTATTTCATTTCAAATGTATGGATTTTGCTAAAGATAATGACATATGATTCCAGATTGTTGTTGACTTTTGTATCTTTAAATTCTTACACTCAGGGAAACATCAAATCAAAATATGGATTACAAAATTTCTGTGATACAGAAAACCTGCAAAACCTAAAGTCAGGGAGCTGAATATTAAGTTCCACACCACTGAGGCATAAGGGAAGCAACTTGTATCTCAGTGGGAATTTTCTGACAATTTCTAGCCTGCCCTAAGAAAGCTTTCACTCTTCCTTTCCATTTACAGAGGGGGAAGGTACAATATGTCTGGTAGGGAAGTATGGGGAATTTTACTCTTAGTGATAAACAAGTCTTTGCTTTCTCCCAGATCTCAGTCTGTCTACCTAACTAATACACGTGACACTGAAGATGTCTTAAGATAGACAGGGAACCTACATTGAAGATACTGAAATTGGAAAGGGAAAAGCTTAGAGAATCTGCTTTTGTTTTCTGATACTGAAGGAAGAGTTCGATAAAACAATGAAATTCACAGCTTTGAATTCTCTTGAGTTGTAGAGTACTTATTTATACAGAAACTTCTGATGGAAGGAAATTTCCATTTTTTCATTCATCTATAGCATTCAAGTACTTACTGAGATTTTAAAAGATATCTACGTATCCAACTTCAAATTCCTGCAATGTTAGTTTTCTCGATGCATATGTGCATCTCTTGAGATTATAATTTGTTTTTAAATTTGTTTTTTTAAATATTTTAAATACCTAAATATCTTTTAAAACTGGACAAGTAATATGTTACTTTGTATTACTCCTTGATGTTTAGAATACTTTAAGGTAGACCCATTATTTGGATGCCTGTTCATGAGTGTGATCAAACTTCCATGTTATGCTTATAGCATTATATTTCTGAGGAACACAAAACACTGTGAAAACAAATACACACAAAAATTTACACAGGATACCTCTGATGTGATAGCGTGTTTGCAAGGATCAATCTTGACAGAAGCCAGTAATAATGGTCTGGGAAAGTGGGAGCTGCGACTGCTGAAATATTAGCTAGTGGAACGTATCCTCTCAGTCTGTGTAAGATCTAGAAAATATGAACATATTTTTCTTATTCATAAATTGAGTCACATAATACTCATATTCTAGAGTTACTTTAAAAGAGGAGGGAGAGCTATAATGAAAGATGTAAATCTAAATAGGTTGGTGTAAAGAAACAGAGCTCTGTGGTGTGGCTAGATCAATGTCGATACCATGGAAAGTTACCTGAAACAGGAACATATGAAGCATTTGAATAAAGTTTAGTGAGCTTGTGGGGAAAGACAATGATATCTAGCAAGTTTTTAAAATTCTTTGCTGAGTGAGTTGCTGTCTAGTGAGGAATCTGAATGCAGAGAGCTTGCAGGTCAGAGCCTAGACTGAAACAGGGCTGAAAGGAGAAACCTGCTCTGGAGATAGCAGTGGAACTCACAGTAAATGACTTTCATTTGAATTCCAGAAACTTTTGCTGAGCATTACCACTGATGATTGTTGTGTCATGATATTTCCACCATCTTTCCTCCTGTAATGTGTTGGATGCACTTCTGAGGAAGACTGTTGGTAACTAAAGCGCCGTCATTCTGTGTGGTGCCACTGTGAGATATGTAGCATAGTTTAAACCAGATTTAGTAATTACTTTTTGCTGAGGATGAAATACATTGCACAAAACAAATTTGCAATTTCCCCTTAAAGCAAATATGTGTGATTACAAGCAGTAACATGTAACTGGAACTGAGGGTTAGTTTTTTTTCTAGAACTGTTCAACTCCTTGGGAATTTTAAAATACTTGCTCTCTTCCTTCTACCCCTAGTCCTTTCACTCCCTCTTTGACTTTAGTGGTCACAACAATGTCATTATGCTAGTTTCCAGTAAGTATGACAAACTGTTCTAATTAAGTCATTTAAAACAACAGTTTTATTGCAAACATATGTGAAACCAAATGTGTTCTTAAATAAATTTTCCCCTGCTCTTTTGTGCTACTTAGATGGCTTCAATCATTCGAAGTGTGATTTAGGAAAGCTGGAGTTGTTGGAACCCACTGTTTAGTGACAAAAGGATGCATTCCTTTTTTATTGAAATATATGTGCTAGTAATATGTGTTTACAAGGAATATATTCAGTTTGTTGAAGTTTAATTCAACTAAACATAAATATTTTACATAATATTACTCAAAATATTTTAATTTAAGGAAGTGGATAACTTGTAGCTTTCAGATGTAAAAGACCTTACCTTGTTCAAGAATTAAAGATTTATTCAATTGGCATTTATGGCATGACACAGCTATTTAAGTATTACTCTAAAGATCTACTAATGCTTTCAGTATTATTTTTTAACGTGTTTTAAAAGTAACTGTTTAAGTTTGAGAAAATCTGTTAAAATCTGCTTAGTAATCATTTCTGTAAGTACAAAGTCTGGTGATATAACTGTCTGAAATAAAGATTCTAGACATAAAACAAGGTTTATCTATACAACAGCTTGTTTAAGTGTGAAGTGGAAGCTCAGGAGTAGGTCTGCAAAAGTCATTTAATCCCAGCATGGCAGAAATTAACGGAAGGCTCCTAACTCTGCTGCAGAAACCACTGGTTTGGATTAATTGTTCAAACTCTCTGGCTGGGAGGTTGGACTAGGTGATCCTTTGAGGTTCCTTCGAACCCCTGATATTCTGTGATTCTGTAATATCCAGGGACTGGTAAGCATTTGTGAGGCTGGTCCTCAACAATTCTTTGAGAAATTGGGAGGCAGCTAGTCTTCATCACCACTTGTCTCTATAAATCCAGTGATTTGTGTCAAGCTAAACTTCTCTCAAACAGGAACTAAAAATCTGAACCAAAGAAAGGCATATATGCAAGGCGCTAATCCCACTTTCATTCACCGAGAGATATGAGAAGAGGCTTTCACTAAAACTGCCTCTGCCTGGGGATATTTATACCCAATCTGTCCTTCTGGGGCAAGTGTGTTGGCCTGGGTTCAGCTAGGATTGGGTTAAATTTTACAAGCAGCTGCTGTCCCAAGAAGCTGGGAGGGGCTACAGCCAGGATAAACAACTCAACTAGACAATGGGATATTTTATACCACACTGAAGTCATTCCTGCTTTTTTCTGGCCTGCAGTTTCAGTGTGCAGCTGGAGCAGGGACAGAGCATCTTGGGTACCTGCAGAGCCTCACGGTTTATAGCCCTTACTTTATATATTATTTCATTAGTATGATAATGAATGAAGGACAGGAAAGAGGGAGCAATCTTTCTTGCCATGTATTATTACTTTAAAGAGGCCCACAGCCCTATGACTTGCAGCTCCAGAAATGGTAGTACTTGCTTTCTCAATGCTACTCTATCAGAGCTCATTAATAGTCTATTTCCCTCCCCTCCTCAGCACTTACATCAGATCCTGCAGCATCTTATCCTCTTTCAAGCCCCTAAAGCACCCTGTAAGATCTGCATAGGAGGCCTGTGGGGCTTACCTACAACCTCGCAGCCGCTGTTTACAGCAATGCAGACTGAGAATTCAGTAGAGGTCTTCAGATCCTCTCCTCTGAGTTGCAAGCACACTCCCTGGCTGCTGACACTTACTGCCACTTTATCCTTAGACACTGAGGTCAACTAAGTCAGCTTTTTAACCTGAAGCATCATGTCCCTACTGCCTGTCCCCACAGTAAATAAATTCCATCTCTTTTCCTGGAAAGAATTTTTAAAAAACTCAGACACCATCTTTATGTATTAAAAATCTGTTGAGAGTTTGGACAACAAGGATGTGTCTAAAAAGACAAATACATCATCTTAAGAACTATACATTCTTAAACTTTTTGAAAAGAAGAATGCCTTTAGAAAGGTAGAGAACCACTAGCAATTCAAGTGTATTTTCACTTGTCTTTTTATAACACACATTACTCTATGCAATGTATGTATATGTAACACATTCACAAAATAAACTTTTATTTACCTGCTAGCTTGACTGTCCTAGTTTTTGTGTCTTTAAATCCAAATTATGGCTTAAATATACTTGTTTAAATCATTTCTATGTAACGTAATGATTAGGGCAATTGACTGTATAAAAGACAAGACCTGTGTTCAAGTCCTGGCTGGTTAAGAATAATATTTCTAAGAATACAAATGAGTGGTGGAGGCTTCTCTGCAAACAAATATTTTTATCATCATGCATGTGTGATTCTCAGTCCTTGATTTTCTCCCTCGACAACAAGTAGCAACAAATAACTCTTATTCTAAGTGTTCAAACAGTTTTAACAGAAAAGACTGAAACCACAGTATGATTTCCGCCAGTTTCAAAGATCAGTTGTACGCAGGGTCGACCTGCATAATGGTATGTACAATTTGTTGTGCCACACCTCTGCGGACCGGCACAAAACACAGGCAAGAGAACTCCTTTGGCAGTACCAACCCATTTCCAGCTACTTGCTCTCCTGGAAATTATGGATCTATCCCTCCATTCAGTGGTGTCACTCACAACTTGTAACTGTTGTGATTTGCTGGAGAATTGTTGATCTTGCCCCAAAATCAACCAAATCAGGTACCATAACACTGTGACAACTGATGGATATCTTACAGAAGCATAGGCCAACAAAGTTAAGAGGATGGTACAAGCTCTGCAGTCCTGACAAAAAGAAAGCAAGGGATATTCTATTATTTTATACTTCCTATTACTGCTTGCTTGTAAGAGAGGGGTAGTATGTGAACATCCATGTCAGAGTGCAGATACAACCTAACTGACAGTATTATAGTCATTAATAGCACACAGTGATAATTATTTTGAGAAAGGATCCATGAAACATTGAAAATGGGATCAAGCTGCCAGAAGCAGAACATTTTCTCTGATATGCAGCCTGTCTACAACTCATATCTATGAAAGGAAGAGACCCAGAATAGACAGGCATAGTTTTTCTACCTATAACCTGCCTATAACATGGAGATGAATGATTAAATCAGGTTGACTGAGAAGCACTGAATGTATTGTGTGTGCAGTGCAACACTAATTCCTTATGTGCAGTACCCTTGACCTATATCCTCATGGCATAAGGTTTACTGTCTGTCTGGCCCACAGATTTATCCATAGCAGATTTTGTGGCCTGAAATGGAAGGAAGTTTGAGGACCATGGCCGCTGACATCCTTGATTAAGGAATTCTCCAAAAAGATGCAGACTCAAGTCTCCTCAGACATCAGAAATTTCCAGCTATGTCCGGCAGTGGACTGTCTAGTTAAATTTAATATTGGGAAGTCAAACAAATGTGCAACAACTCTGAAGACTTTTTGATAATCTATCAGCAGACCTGAAACTTGACCTGTGCTTGACAACCAACAGCTTATATGATATATTTTAGTATTTTAGTGGGGTTTCACCTCTATGGACTTTAAGGCAACTTTGCTCCGTCAAGAGAGATTTAAAAGACATTTCTGGTCTTTTCTTATGCAAATAGTTTTTGATATGGGTAGTAAGTAGAGGTCACAAAACTGTTCTGGTAACAGTTGCTTGTCCTCACTTATGTCTTTCTTCCTTGTGACAGAATATATATATCCAATCATGTCGCTAAACACATGTCTAAGTCTTGAGGAAAGTGTGAAGAAACAAAAGTTTGAGCATTGCGATGTCAATTCCAAGGTATATGACCTGTGGAAGGTAAACCAGAAGTCACTGGGAGTTGAAGGGGGGCTCTTGTGTGTTTCACAGACAAAAAAAAACACATAACCATGCTCCCAGAAAACCAATTTAGAGCTAATGAAAAGGAAATACTAAGGACAGAGCTGTATTCTGTGAGAATAACCAACAACAGCTCCCATCTGCTGGAGGATCACTCAGAAATATAAACCATCGTGTCTGTCTTTCCAAGAGCAAAGCAGGATTATCTACATTTAAAACATTGTTAGACATAGTAAGCTGTTGCACACTTTGGCTATGAGTGACCAGAGAATTCACTCAAGATGTTGAAGATCATAAAAACTCATATGGAAATGTCCTAAGGAATCAGTGAAGTAAGTGTGACATTGCGCAGAAAAAATTTTTCAAGTTTCATAAGGTCATAGGGAAGACAGAGTAGTAAATTTTATAGCCTGAAGAGTAGGGCAATGACCTGCTCCTCGTTGTTGAAAGACTGCTCTGTATAGAGTTCAATATTTTATATAATACATTCATAGATTGCCAATAGTTTTGATTTAATGTATATATTTTTATGCAATAAAGCTGTTAAAGATTATAGCTTAGTCATTGTGGTTGTACGAATTCAATTTTTAGTGTAGATTAAAATTTATAATTGCGATCAATCTTAATTTTTTTTTTCTTGATGTGTTACCTCATCTCAACAAAAGATAATGTACAAAAAGTCTCAAAAAACTGTTACAATATGGACGCACGCAACCTCAAAGTTTATTATTCTCCTTAAGGATGGAAAATTCCATCTAAATGAGCATTGAGTCAAGAGGAACAAAAACAGACAAATAATTTTGGAAGACAGTAGTATTGTCATAAGAATTGAGGAAAAAAATCATTCTGTGTCTGATGCAAGAAAACTTTGTACGCTTATTGTGTAAACCTTTTCAGGTTTTGACTGTGGCAGGAGCATGTTACATGACAGCTGGAACAGAACATGAGTACTTTGGACCTCTTCCAAAGAATTACATGCCAGGATACTGAAAGTTCCAAGTACCCCATCTTGCCACACAAATGAGCCAACACTTTTCCCCTCAAGTCACTGTTTTGTATCTACGAGAAACAGAAGTGTAAGAATGGAAGTGAGTCTGATCTTAGCCAAAAGTGAATGAGTGTTGTCTGTTTCTTTAGGTCCTCATATGGTTCCTATCACTTAGTATTAAGAGTGTCAACCAAATATTTAAGAATACTGATTGGATTGACAGACTTTCTTCTCACTTTAGAGACTATTCCTCTCAACTTTTGAACCTATCAGAGTGTGGCAATAGTATCTGAAATATTTGACAAATGACAGAAATACAGACTATCTGTTTAGTTTCATACAGTTCCATTTCCTATTTCAAGTTTTAAGAATAAAATCATCATAAAAAGATGCTTCCTCCTTGCAAAAATTTTTAAAAAGTGAGGTCTTTAAAAGACAAATGCACCAAGCACTAGATTATTCATCCACTGATAGGGAATATAAGTGGAGTGAGACTATCATGAGACAGTTTAGTTTTAACCTACTGATGATGTGTTGTTGCAAAGCAAACTCTTAGCTTTTGCATAGTCTACAAATTTTAAATGCAACACTTCAAAAATTTCAACCACTGAAGCTAAGAGGAAAGAGACTAACAATGTATGTAAACATTAACTTCCACTCATTTCCACACTCAGACCTTTTGTCAGGTTCCACCCGAATGTGACTCTGTCGGCTCTCAAAGATTGGTACTTACAAAAACTAGGAAACTAAATATCTGTTCTTAGAGATACTCAGAAGCCTCATCCCAGAAGGTGGAATTGGTATCATCATGTGCCTACTTCCCACTCAAGTCCTGCCTTCAAGTACAGCACACTGCCTAGAATCACTATATATGCAGCAACAGAGGACAATGTCCCTTCTTTTCTCTGGCAACCTAAGGCAGTCTTAGGCCTCACTGAGTGCTAGAGTTGATCCCCTTTGTCTGTCTCAGTGGGTTCAGTATGGAGCTTCTATGTGACAAGGCCTATTCACAAGTCCAGACGACAGTTTTCAATAGATTGAGTGACTGAGAGGTTTTTGAGCTGTATTATAATTTAGAAATATCAGTTTCCTGTTTGCAAACATCAGTTAAATAGGCATTCAGAGCTTGTGTAAGTTTGATCTTACAAATCAGTATTTCTTGTTAAGAGTGCAAATATGGGCTCCAATCCCTGAGTTATCAAGCCTTCTAATGCCTCATCTGGCAGTGCTGCAGGAAAAAAAAAAGCTGAGTGACCTTACTCCAAATGATACGTAAAATAGCCACGGCAATTAATTCTGCACAGACACTTTTTGTATCATGATTTGAGATTCTTGCCTTTGTATCTGTATGTGTATGAAGTCCTTTCAAAGGCAATGCTGAATCAAAGAGATGATTTTTTATATTAACGTCTGATAATTGTACAGCTTACACTCATCTTTTACTCCTTAGGTTGGTGAGTGCAAAGACTTAGAAACTGTGACTTGCAAAAACCATTTCTGATACTAGAAACCTCTGCACCACAACAACAGATCTCAAGTAATCAGAAAGTCTACCAGTTTCAAAAGGCATCACATAAAAGTTGATGTTTGATAAAAATTTCAACACTTTAGAATAAATTATCATTGGAGAGGATGGAAATGAAGATGTATTTTCCCCACTTCCTCAATACACATCCACAATAAATACATTCTTCCTGTTGTAGAAAATACAAGTGAGTGGCAAAAACCTTAAGGCAAAAGTTCCATTTTCTGCTTCTGTTTCTCACTCTACTCTATAATCAAATTATAGTGTTTTTCAATGCTAAAAAGAATTATCAATATAGGAGATTTATATGACAATGTACTAAATATGGTACTTGACATTTGTACAAAAAGTAATTTAGGTTTAGTTATTGGGTAGATAGAAGTATTCAACACTATAATTTTAGAGTGACTGTGTGGGTTGAGACCTCAGGGACAGAAGTGTACGTGTACTCAGTAAGACATAAGATCCTTTTAGCTCAGTAAGCTGCGTCTGGTACTGAGTTACTGCAGAACCAAATTGACAGAGCACTTCCCAGGAAAACTAAGATACTGAGTCTTACTGTGATCTCACTTTCTTAGACAGAAGTTTTATCTTTCTGCTAAAAGATAAGATTGGACATACTGAGAAGGTGTCACAAAACAATTTTACTGATGTTTACACCAAACTGTCTCACCTTGTAAAAGAGGCCTGTAGACTGTAGGTCAGAACTTCTGGTTATCTAAGTCAAGCATTTTAATTATAAGTTTAATTATGGGGGCTTTTCTGAAAGCAGAACTGACCTATTTTTCTCTCTGCTTGTTATCTTCAAGTGTTTAATGGCTTGCCTTTTCAAACAACCAGCTTATACTTGAATGGAAAAATTCAGTCTGATATGGATTCTCCTCTTAAGCTTTTGCATTCTGTTCAACAACACTAACAAAAATATAAAAAAGGCAGAATTACCTTTTGCTGTCACTTGAGTGCTACTATTTTTCTGATGCATACTAAAAAGATCAGAAACTACTCCACTGTTTTAAAAGAAAACATATTCGAGGTCATGAAAAAGTTAAAGCTCTGTAACTGTTGATTTTGTACCTTTCAGATGGGATTAAAATCCAGAGTGCATAGGCTCTAGAGTTGCTTTTCTGAACCAGTAGCTAAAAACGGATCAGTGATAATTACAAAGGAAGCAAATGGCAGGCACTTGATTTTGAGGATTTCTGTTAGTAATAGGCCTTACCTAGTGAGGAGAGTTGTGAGTTTTCCCAGCAGAGCTGCAGAGAATTGAGAAATCTCCAGAACAAATTGAAAGCTGAGGTAAATAAAAGCAGTCATTTTGTTTGAGTGACTGGTGGATGAGACATTTGGATATCCACTGACAAGTATTACTTGTTTGAAAATACCTGGCATGACTACTGAAAAAAGCATTGGATACAATGCTCATACCAGTATATGTCACTGTGTAACTGGCATTTTAAAAACAAACCATTGGTCCTGAGAGACTGTGAGAAATGATGTGACTGATTTCAGGTAGATTCACTGTGGGATTTTCCAAAGAAATTGATTCACAGAAAATGCTGTTTAAAATAAAATAAATGAAACAAATTTAAAAAAAAGCACGGTGGAAAAGCATTAATGTCCAAACTAGTAACAGGTGACATTAACACATAATAGTGGAAAGTTCACATATTTTCAATTATAATTACATGAATTTAGGAGTGCAATATGGGAATACTATTCTATAGTTTGGAAGAGTCTGAGTAATGCATGTGAGTGTTTGAGTTCGTATTGCTAGGGATCCAGTTCATCGCGGCATAGACAGAACCAGTGTGTTCTCATGTCATCACTTGGAGAACAGTCAGTACTCAAAGGACTACTTGGCAGTGAGACAATCCAGTCGTATGATCATCAGTGAGTAACGGATTCTTCCAGTTTCTGTTTCTGGCTCTTTCTCTTAGTTTGTACTGTGGCTTTTAACATAATTTGAATCTGGAGAGTAGGGGAGGAAGTGGCAGGGATTCATTATCCATCGATAGATATGTCATCAATCTAAAGTGAAAACCTTGAATGTGTGAATGTTCAGCTTTGCTTTACAGTGTATGACACAGAAAAATAGGTTTTTAATTGCAATAGCTGAACTAGGCTTTGAGAGAAAGGCTGTGTAAATCCACTGCAGGCCTGCAAGTTAAAGTATTGCATTTTTTACCTTTGTATTCTTGCTACTGTACTCTAGTCTTTTTCCATATTTGGGTTACTCATTTCATCTGGCATTTCTCTTGCTTGAACTATTCTGATTGCAGTGCTTTAGAAAAGAATCCAGACAGTGTTTTTCTTGTGTGCTCCAGATGTTTGCAATAACATACTACTGAAGTCAATGCCAGCAGTAAAGGGATATTTCTCCACAGGAAATACTTTGCATCTGACACCAATCAATAGCTCTTAGGGGAAAAAAGGGCACCAATTTGTTAGCTGACAGTTAACCAGTAAACAGAAAAGTAATCTGAGTAAAAGTAGATTAAGCATATAACTTCCAGTAACAGAGTTTGAAAAACAAGCATAAGAAATGATAATATAAATATTGCTTAAGGATTACTGCAGAAACATATTTAGCCATCATTCTCCTTTCAGTCTTACTACCTTTTTGCTTTTCAATTTTGAAGAGAAAAAAACCACCTTCTACTCTTCCCAAGCAATTATGCAGAACATATTCAACAGAGAAAAAAGTATATATTTCATCTTCCATTATTCCCATGTTTTAAAAGCATTTTGATGGATATTTGCAAAAAAAAGATACTGTAAGCATGGCATAACAGTGTTCTTCTTTCTTGATTAATTTCCTATTTATTTTTATCATATATGATACTTTGTCAATTTGCATTAAGACAGTCACTTTTGTTAATTCTCTCCACCAAAGAGTGAGCATAGAATCATAGAATCATAGAATCGTTGAGGATGGAATAGACCTCCAACATCATCACGTCCAGCCTAAGAACTCAACACCACAACACCTAGCTAGACCATGTCACTAAGTGCCACATCCAGTCTTTCCTTAAACACCTCCAGGGATGGCGACTCCACCACCTCCCTCGGCAGTCCTTTCCAGTGCCTAATGACCCTTTCCATGAGGAAGTGTTTCCTAAGATCCAACCTAAACCTCCCCTGGTGCAGCTTCAGGCCATGCCCTCTTGTTCTGTCACTAGTTGCCTGGGAGAAGAGCCTGACCCCCACCTGTCTACAACCTCGTTTCAGGTACTTGTAGAGAGTGATGAGGTCTCCCCTGAGTCTCCTCTTCTCCAGGCTGAACAAC
>VWZK01012762.1:0-12834 GCA_013396935.1 Baryphthengus martii
ACTAACCACACCCCTCCTAATGCACCCTAATCCTAATAATCCTAATGCACTAATACTTAAGTTTAAAATACACTTAAAGATATTTAGAAAAACTGTTATGCATATTCTCAGATCCCACAATACTTAAATAGTTATTTACAAGCAAGTTCTATCACACTTACTTTAAACCAAGGAAGGCTAAGACCTACCAGTCTTTAACTTCAGAGGCTGTATTTGGTCTTACAGCAAGACTAGCAAGGCTTTTTCTTACCTGAATTTAGACAATGAATCATTAAATCCTTTAGCTGTCTGATTTTCTTGAAATAAATTGTATATTTATAGCAAGCATCTCAGAAACCTAAACATTATTTATCTAATCCTGCAGAAAATGTTAGTTTCAGTATTATTTGCATTTTTTTAAATGTTCTCCAGCCCTGTCCATGTATTAATATTTTAAGGAAGTTTATAAATAAAATAAACCTTTTAAATATAAATACATAGTGTGTTCTGATTCCGTTTCCTTTTTTTTTGAAGAAATCCATGAGTCAAAGCAGCAAAACCCTTAATACTGGTGTCTCAAAAGCACTGAGAAGTCAGAGCAAAGGAATTGAGTCTGTAGAAACTCATGATGAATCACCTGCAAAACTTGCACAATACATCCCATTGGTACAGGAAGAAGACAGAGGAGGTTAGGCTTCCCTCCACTAGCAAAACACCTATGGATAACATTACTGCATTTCACTAGTGCAATTTGCTTACTATACTAGCTTATTCTAACCCACCCTCAAGGTCCTGTGTTCCCACAAAAAAATCCACATAATGGACAAAAGAAAATCATTTCATCATTGTCTTGTATAACTGTCTTAATCTCTCTGGGGAATCAAACTAAGACTCAATTCATAGGACACCAACGAATCTAAACATCACAGACACATCAAAACTCAGGGCTGTGGGTTAGACATTTTCAGATATGAGAGGTGTGAGTTTTATTTTTAAGCATTACCAACAGTCTTGTATAAGTACACCTGCCCCATTTACACTTGGGCTAAAATGTGGCTCCCTTAGAGCAATCTGGTTAGCTGATTCTGATCTGCAGATAATGCAGAATCACATGGTTCGTTTGCCCTTCATCCTCTAGCCCATGGTAATATGCCCTTTTCCATGATGTCTGTTAGTTGATCCACTATTATACTGTGAATACAAGTTTAATGTACTATTGAACGTAGAGCTGTTCTACAATAACAGAGCCCCTCTCAGTCCAGACAAGCCCTATTTTACTGAAAGCATGGTTTTGCTGGAAGGCTCTCAGAGAATAATTTTAACAATATGCCCCATCTGCTCTAGAACACTCTTTTTAAATGGTTGCATTCATTTGAGAAAGCCAATTATGGTCTTTTCAATATGAAAAAGGAGGGACTCGAACATAGGACTAGAGATACAGTAAGAGGAAAACAATTCACAACTTCTGTATTTTGTGGATGGTGAAATAAGAGTAAGGTTTCTATCATATGTGTAGAAATCCTGGTTATGAAGGATAGGTAGAAAAAAACACACACAACATCCTGAGGGTTTGTAATCACCACCATAAAACAAATTAAGTCTATTGCTTGAGAAAGTTAAAGTTTCAAGTGTATACATGTATATGAAAAATAGGAAACAGTGTGCCATGAAGCATTGCTCTCCTTCCTGTCATATCATTATCTCTTCTGAAGTTCAGGGATCCTTATAACAAAGGCAGTTTTGCTATTTTATGTGAAATTAACTTAGACGAAGAAGTGTAAAAGATTTCCCAGCTACTCAGTAGTAATATCCTACTCATTCCTATGCCATTTCTAATCTCTTCTTTCCAAGGCCTCCAGTTCTTCTTCTCCATGGGGTCATAATGGCCTCTATACATTTCAGTATATAAAGAGAAATTAAGCTTACCATTGCACAAGACACACTTAAGATTACTTCCACTAGGAATCTAGCAATTATATTTTGGTTTAACACACTTGCAAAAACACACTGCAGCTGAAAATATTACTGAAAAAAACAACCAAAAAATACGTAAGGAAGATTAAGGAAGCACTTCTGCTCTGAATCCATTTTCTCTAAAGAACAGTGCTCATAATGATCACACTCAGACTCATTTCCAGTTTCAGACTGTGACAAAGACCAAAACCAAAGAAATTCCACAAAGTTCTAACATTAAGCTTCAATTATAAGAATGGAAACACTGTGGCAAAATAGTATGTAAATACAATCTTCACCTGTGTTTTTGTAGCATTAAAGCTCCCAAACTTCTCAATATTTAAGGTCCAGCAGATACAGATCAGTCACTAGATCTGTGATTTTGTGTCTAAATACCAGCTTTTCCTGAATCTTGTCCTAAAGCTAGCTTGAAAGATAGTGACATACTCTCTATGCTCTGCTATCCTGCCTTCAAACATTTCTCACCTCTCTGTGTTTAGTTTTCACTTCTTTACTCTGTTTTTGTCTTGGTGCTCTGCTTTTGAACCAATATTAATAAGCCTTTTTAGATGTACTTCTTTTTGTATCAAGTGGGTGGGGGAAGCTTCCTGTTTAATAAAAACGTAATTTTCATGATGCATATCTCCTCTGCTGCCTTTGAAGTTGGGTTGCAAGCTGGAAAGTGGCAGTTTTTCAGCACTTCTTTTACTACCTTACCTCCATCATGTTTCTTCAATTGCTTCACAGTTGCCTTCCATAGTAATCTAAAATTCTTCCTGCTTGCTAAGAATTCTTTAAAAGTGTTACACAACAAATTACTCATCACATGAAATATGCATTGCATATGCTTTGTATTGTCACAGTGTAGCCTTGTGACGACAGTGTCACCATTACTAGTAATACATTTCATACTGACTCTGAAAGGCCTTGGGACTTGTCATGCTTTGTCTGAGTATGTCCTGGCTTGCATAGAGATTTCTTTTTTTAGCTGGTTTAGCTGTAAAAGCCTAGATGCCTACTGTCTGGTTTGGTTTACTTTTAATTATCTTTGTATAATCAAGTTACAACCATGATTTTTTTAGATAGCTAGCAGTAACAAGCAGTTATAATGGCATAGAATTAAATACTTATGACCCTGCCACAATGATGACATGAGCAAAAAAAAAAATAAAAATGCATGGCATGACAACAACAGCCTCACAAGTGGGGACACAGGATGAAAATGAAGTGCAGAGGAGTATAGGCACTACATAATAAGAGGGAGTGGAGTGTGGCAACAGAGATCCTATGGCTAGAAGCACCTCCCTCAGCATCCAGTTAAAGACACTGAAAACCTGGGAAGAGGAAAAACCATTTGTCTTAGGGTCAGCAGAGGGAACAAAGAACAGCTACCCAACATACAGAAAATCCACTACATACATCATATTCCTATGTAAAGTGAAGTCACAGACCAATGAAAATGAGCCTGGTGCAAAGTGTGGTGGAAGCTGCCCTCAGACTCTAGCGGATGGCTACTAAGCAAAGTCTATGCAGCCATACAAAACGAGTGCTTCCATGAACCAATCCATACCATAAATAGATTAGATGATGGAAATAACAATAATACCAAGGGACTATCTGAGCACACATATCCAAACACTCCATGGGTCCAGAGCTTTTTGGAAATGCAGGAAAACAATAACATTCAAAGTAGGGTCTCACTCCCTCACCATAAGTCTCTGGCAGTGACTGCACCTTTTGAACATTGATTTTCAGCTGTGCATTTTAGGTGTCTCTAAAAAAGTTGTTCAAGAGTTTGCAGATAATACCTACCTACATACAAAGCAAGCAAACTTACCTTCAGTATACTACTTTGGCTATCTAAGCCAACTTTCTCTTTAAGAAGCAAAGAACAGTCCTAGTGAAAAGGCTGGGAGTATCCTCTGGAGAGTCAAAATAGGTCACTTTCCTCCCCTATGTGCATATTAGGCTATAATTCAGAGAGGTTCTTGGGCAGGCTCCTGCAGCTAGGAATAATGTTTGTGAACATGAGCCAGTATGACTGTTGCCAGTCTGGAAATCAGGCATATGAAACTGGGCAGAGGCTACAATATAGAGCGATAAGCAATATTCTTCATCAGCACCAGCTGCAGGAGCCCAGTTATGTGCAGGAAAGCAAGTTACAATACAGAGATGAAGAGGTAAGGCAGCAGCAGTAGCTTGTCACCAGGAGCAGAAAAACCTTTTCATGCAAAATTCCAGAATATATGAGGACACAAACACTGTTACAAAATACACTTCTCTCCAGCATCAGGGAAAAATGAAGCTAAACATTTATATCACTGATCATTAAGACACTGAATAAACCTGCACTTAAGTAAAATGAAAAATTCAGTCATCTTTCCCTCAGGGTATCCTTCCCTGCAGTAACTGCTGCAACTGCAGCTCATATGGATGTACCAAATCCAGCTTAAAGTTGCTAACAACGTCTCCACGGTAACACACAGCTCAGCCTTTGTGAACCATCTCCATGGTTAATAAATTGGTTACATAAAACTTGGGTGGGTTTTGCACCTGCACTTCTCTCTGCGCTGGTATAGTGATGCTGCCTGCAGAGCCCACACTAAAGCGTGTGTAAACCGTGAAGATTTTTAGACACTTAACAAGAATAAAACCAGGACAATTTAGATGATGTTACATTTTAAACCATAAGGAAACAACTTGTCACTGTATTTTTGCATAACTTTTTTTTTTTTTTTTTCTGTGATGTCAAACAGCTCTTCTGTCCTAAGAAACTAGCATTGCCCCACTGTGTATTTTCCTGCTACTTGTAGATTGTATCAGGAATCAACCCAAGACCAGTGTATGCCTTCAAACTGCCATTTCCAGCTAAAACTTCTTTCCTCTGTCTCATAAACACGCTAATCAGATGCTGCAGATGTGGGAGCCTCACACACTACCAGACCATTCAGTTCCTTGCTGGACCTTCCACATCTTGGGCATTTGCAAGCTCTCCTAACCTTCCTCTTAATGATGTGAGACCTCACACAACAGCAACTGCTGTTTGGCCCCAGTAGCAAGCTTCAGCTTAATCTGGAGAATAAGGTCACAGAAAAAGCAGGAAACTATAATGCTTCACAGCCCTGGAAGCTTTGCTGCACTCATAAGGTCAAAAGATAAGTTTTTCCAGATAGAGACATGGACGTGTAACTGTGGTTCCTCTCTCATTGTGTCATTTGTTTAATGCGGGTGCTTCTCAGAAGAGCAAACACATCAGTCTTCTGTGTCAGCTGGAAAAAGTGCGAGTGCTATACCTTGGATAACCATCTAAATGTATTACTACTAAACAATAACGATTTATGACATTTTATACACAGAGCCTCTTATAAAGAAAAGCTACTTAATTTGTATGCAACAAGCGGCTTAATCATAATTCCAAAATTATTTTAGGACTTAGTATTTTCCAAATAAGAACTGTAACTGTTACGCTGGAAATATCACTTGAAAAAGACTAGTTTCGATCCCCTCAGAAGAGTGTGTGTGCTGCAGATGCACAGAAACACCCCTCACTTTAAGTACGGTACATACCTGAATGACTACAAGGTCCAAGAAAGCATACAGAACCTTATACAGTGAAGCTACTTGTGAGATTTGTTGGGTTTTTTTACAGTGGAGAGACACATTTCTTGTTTTGTTGTCTAGCAAAAGCAGTACAATTTGTTTCAAATGCCAACAAGATTAATTCAGTCTTCCACAGTAAATTTCTTACAGAAATTTACACGACACATTATTATCCCTTGTGCCTTCTTTCCATTATGGCAACTTTTTTTTTAAGGTAATATGGCAGAATCTACAGTGAAGGAACGGAGATTTGAAAGCAGTCAGTGGAGCCAGAGTTTGTCAGTTAGGTGGTCTTTAGAAAATCATTCATCTGAAATTATTTTAACCTTCAAATTTCACCTTTATATGAAAAGTTATGATTTCAAAGGAAACAAAGCCAAATCATTAGTTACTTAACACATGACAAACTGACAGCACTGTAGAGAAAATTTAAGAATCAGATTAATACTTTTAAAGGAAGTTTGGAGAATATTAAAAAAAAAAGTGGATTAAAAGAATGTTCGAAATTGAGCTGTCTGACTAGCTAAATCTACTCTTTTTTTTTTGTTTTGTTTTTTTGTAAGAGGCAGACATTCTTATTTTTTTATAAAGTAAACCATACTCATTAATTAATCTGCAAGATTTGTTTTCAATAATAGTGCTTAATTTCAGAGCTCAATGAAATTTGGAATTCTCCAATTTTCTGAAATTAAAATTGTGAAAAAGTTTTCAGCTCATCTCAGAAAAACTACTGTTTCTTCTAGTTCCTTGGAAACTAATTTGTGAATTTTTGTAGGACTGTCAAGTCATTTAGTTCAGTGGTTCAAAGGTGAGACAAAATAAAGACATGAAGCACAAAAACTGGAGCCAGACCTCATAACTACCTGGCTGAGAGTATAGAAACTCTTCATGTTAACTGTATGCCTTTTGGTCTGATCTTAACTGTCCATAGACTAAGAATGCAAACTGGTACAGCAGAGGTTATCAGACAATTCTTACTCAGGGACCACCATTGACATCAAGTTGCTTAATGTACTGGTGTCACCTTCAGCTTTCCGTTAAAATAACTTCTGAAGAATTACATATCAATCTGGATACAAGGATGCAGGTTGTACAGAAAACTGTTTCCCGCCTGAAAAACCTACCATCAACTTCTATGTCTATATTTTCAACTTGAGGGTGAAACAGTCCCATATAAACTATTGTAACAACCAACTGCATCCTTACTTTACAAGCTGAATTAGCCATGAAACATCTTGACTTGTGCAGCTGAATATATGTGTAATCATGCAGTTGTATTCATGACTTCTCTAAGGCCTTAAAGACTCTGAGTTGTTTCATGTCTGACTTGTAATTTCTTATTCTACTTTTTTTCCATTTTTTTCCACATTTGAAATAAAACATCACCCATTTCACCTTCAAAAAATTCTCAGCATGAACTGCAGTGACAAAGAATTTAACAGCTGGCTTGGTAAGCAGTATTTACTGCCAAAAATGGTGGACAACCATATATAACACACGATTTATTTCTGCTGAGAAAAGTGTGACCCCGGTGTCTTGCCTCTCGTGGATTATAACTTAATCTTTCTTGACTAGAAATAAATTATATAGCAACATACAGCTGTCTACTGCACTTTCTTGTATATTGCTTTTCTTCTCCTTCTGTAAGGCTGCCACTGTAAACATGCTGTTAGTAGTGAACAAGTGGAAGTAAATAAGAAGCCAAGGAATACGGGAGAATGAAAAATTATATTTCCTAGCAGGGATATTGGAATCCCAGATCACTGTAGGTGAGTACATTCATTCTGCTGAGTTGGTTGAAGCTTACAGTACAGTCTGGGCAGTGTTTTATATCACATTAGAAATTGTTACCTGGGTAATTTAGGTCTCATGACAGTAACAGATGAGATTATGTGCCTATCTGGAAATTGATATGAGAGGTTAGAGCATGTTCAAGAAGGAAAAGCAGGAAAAAAGAAGGAAAAGCAGCAAAGCATCAAGACATTGTGGATTTTCTTTTGGGAGGGAGGTAGTTAAAAATAAAGAAAATCGCCTTCAGCAAATAAACTTTTATAACCTCAAAGAACTGATAAGCAAGATTCTATGTGAAGAACAGATTAAGGAGAAAAATATTCTTAATTTCTTAATTGATACAAAAGGTATAAGCATAATCTATCCCAATGTAAGGAAACAATTTATCAGGGAAATCAAATGGACTAGAACAACATTCATTTATTTAGTTGAAAATAAAACCCCCAAACTATTAAAATGTGAACAACAGATCAAATTATTATGCATAAGCATGAAAGTTATAGCAATAGAAGTGTCTGAATGAAATTACAAAGGTCAAAGATTTGGAAAAAATAAAAGAAAAAAAGAAAAAGAAAAAATCCCATGTAGAATACAGTAAATAGAATGAAAAAATAATTCCTGAAGAACGCTAACATATAGAAGACCAAAGAAATAGCTTTTTTAGCAGAAATATGTGACCCTGAAAAGATAGATATAATTAAAGAAATAAAAAAAACAAACAACAAACCCAAAGAGTAAGAATCTTACTTAGGCTAATTAGAGAGTCTGAAGTCTGCTTAGCTAAACTACAGGATTGTGAGTTACTTGAGCCTGAAGAAAAATCTCTCTAGAACATTTAAGGAATTACCTGCACTAATGACATATAGCCCTTTAATAACTTTTGAAAACTTGTGCTCCAAGATGACTACAAGGGGACAAAATGAATGTCTAAACGAATACCTAAATAATATCTAAAATTATACAGAACAGCAATTCAAGGAATTACTGAAAACCCTTGGATTCCTAAAAAAAAAAACCAACAAACTACTGGAAGAAACAGTCAAACCCACTACTTGTAAACACAGACAAAACAAAGGGGAGATGAGTAATAGCCAATGCTGGCTTGTCAAGAACAAAATATGTCAAAACAAATCTAATTTGCTTCTGTCACAGAGTACCAGGTATAACAGATGGGAAAGACACAAAGATGAAATAACTCTTGCCTTTTTTCTCATGTGTCATCCTCGTAAGCTAGTTAGGAAAACAGAGTCTGCCACAGATACAACTAAGTTTGATTACGTTTTTCCCTCGTGCCTATTTAGGACTGGACTAATAAAAGAACACGAAAATAATTTTTTTGTTAATCAAGGAAGAGCTTATCTCAGAAAAAGAAAACTCCAGATAGCATCTATTGCATGACACTGCCACATGTGTTGCAAGTGATACAGAATTTGTGCACAATTTTTTCCTGCACAATGCACCAAGGTCATGAATACCCACTTGATACCCATCCTGTAAACCCTTAAGTTGTGCCTGCACTCTTCTCTTCATTTTTCTGGAAGGTCTTCAATGCAGGCATCCCATTGCAGAGGCTGGAGGCCGAAGTAGGAGGTATTAAGACATGAAGGCTCCTCCGTGTCCGCAATACCACCACAATCTTAGTGCTTTACAAAATCCTTTCTGCTCAACTTCTGCTCCCCCATAAGCTGAAGCATAAAATAAGCCTGAACACTAGACAGATCTGGGAAAATGATCCTTGCACCCTGCCACTGCTCCTGTGCCAGCCTGCAGGCATTTTCACACACCAAACTATCTGGTACAGGGATCCAACTACATCACCAGCAAAACTCACTGGAACACGGCACCAGAACAGTACCTGCCAATTTTAGATTTAAATGCCCCTGGGGAGCACTAGCAACCAGGAGCACTGCAAACAGGGTGGGCAAACGGGTCGTGGCACATCAGCTAGGGGGTGGTGCAGCAGGTTGTATGGCACTTCACACAGGAGGGTGCACAGGGTGCATCCTGCTTGTCAGCCCACAGCCTAGGAAAGTGCTCTAGGTATCTGCCAAAATAATGAGCACTCATCTCAGAGCTAAAACCGGTGTTCGCACTGTGAGAGACTGAAAGAGTTAAACATCTCAAACATTGTGGCACGGTGAGTTCTGCACAGCAACCAGTAATGGTAAACCTCATCTAGCCCCAGGCCAAGACACAGAGGAGTTAGAGGCTTTGGCAGAAGCAGGACACTGGACCATGCCAGCGAGTGTGTAGCTCCGTGTCCTAATGTGCTGAGCAAAGGTTAAGCATTTGAGGAAAGGGCTCATGACCACCAGAAAGACCCTTCACAACCACCCCCCACACTGGTGTTTGAACAAAAGATCAAGAGCTGCATGACTGGAATAAACAACGGGAGGTAACTAGATCATAAAAGACTCAAACCCAAGATATCACTGGCATGTCCATCACCTGAGGATTGCTCTGCCTGTCATCATCATCGTGGGATTCAAGGGCGCTGATACCTCTGTTTCTCTTTTTCCCTTCTTTCCTTTTTCATTATAAATGTTCCAACAGAACCCACACTGCCCACCTTCAAGCGTTCCAAGTTTGATTTGCTTCTATGAAAACCAAAACATTTTAAATTATTATTTGATGTCATTTCACCTTACTTTAGCCTGAATGGGTTTTCTAAATATCTACAATTCACAGAACTGTTCGGTCTGAGTCGTAACAAGAAAGCACCTGACATATCTGACATATCCACCCAGATGGACCTGTTAAAGGAGACTTTAGTACAGGAGGTATGTTGTAGAAAGTGACCTGACCCTTCTCCTGGTAAAAAGTAAAGTACCTGCAAAAGGTGTGTGCAGGTTGATGATCTGTAACCTCAGGTGGTCAAGGTGCAAGAAACAACTAAAAGGCTGTGCAGTATTAGAGGAGCAGAGATAGAGAGAGATAGGTGGTTTGATATTGATGTTCTTATAGTGGACACCACTCAGAGTGAGGCACCTTGGACTCCGGTAATCCAAAAAGCAGGACTTTGCTTCGGTTTCCACTGTCCAGCATCACCATCAAAAACAGATATGAACCTTTAACACCTGTAAGATACCCACAAGAAAGGTCTGAATGGAGAAACTGCACCAGCAGCATGCAGTGGATACTGTAAAAAGAGACCATGAATGCTCATAGGAGGGCACTGAGCTAAGATCTGAGACATTGATTAGAGAGTGCAACAACTTGCCAAGAGCACCAACTACTATCCTCTGTCACTCTTTCGTGTGGGCATTAAAAACACTGCAAGACAGAACCTTGAGATAAAGGAGAATGTCTGGAGAAAGGAATAATCTCCCTTGGTCAACAAGGATTGGGTTAGAGATCATTTAGGCAAGCTGGACACTCACAAAGCCATGGGCCCCAACTAGATGCACCCATGAGTGCTCAGGGAGCTTGCTGATGTTATTGCTAAGCCACTCTCCATCATCTTTGAAAGGTCATGAAGGATAGGAGAGGTGCCTGAGAACTGGAGGAAAGCAAATGTCACTTATCTTCAAAAAAGGCAATAAAGAGGACTCAGGACCTGACTCTCCAGGTCAGTCAGCCTCACCTCCAACCCTGGAAGAGTGGAACAGCTCATTCTGGAGGTCATCTCTCAGAATGTGGAGGAAAAGATTATCAGGAGTAGTCATCATGGATTCACAAAGGGGAAATCACGCTTCACTTATCTTATAGCCTTCTGTGATTGTGTGACTGGCTTGGTAGATGAGCAGAGACCTGTGGATGTGGCCGACCTTGACTTCAGTAAGGATTTTGACGCTGTCTCCCACAATATCCTCAGAAACGAGCTTAGGAACTGTGATAGGTGAGTGGATAGTGAGGTGCATTGAGAACTGGCTGAACAACAGAGCTTAGAGGGTTGTGATTGGTGGTGCAGAGTCCAGTTGTAGGCCTGTAGCTAGTGGTGGTCCCCAGGGGTCAGTGCTGGGTCTAGTCTTACTCAACATCTTCATCAATGACCTGGATGAAGGGACAGAGTGTACCCTCAGTGAGTTTGCTGATGATTCAAAGCTTGGAGGAGAGGCTGACGAACCAGAAGGCTGTGCTGCCATTCAGTAAGACCTGGACAGGCTAGAGAGTTAAGCAGAGGGAAACTTCATGAAATTAAACACGGGCAAGTGCAAAGTCTTGCACCTGGGGAGGAATAACCCCCTGCACCAGTGCAGATTAGAGGCTGACTTGCTGGAAAGCAGCTCTGTGGAGAAGGACATGGGAGTACTGGTGGCCAATAGGTTAACTATGAGCCAGCAGTGTGCCTTTGAGGCCAAGAAGACCAATGGTATCCTGAGGGGCATTAAGAAAAGTGTGACCTGCAGGTCAGTCCTCCCTCTCTGCTCTGCCCTAGCACGGCCTCATCTGGAGTACTGTGTCCAGTTCTGGGCTCTTGTATTGGGTTTGGGTGAGATGAAGTTAATGTTCCCCAGAGCAGCTCTTATGGTGCTGGGCTTTGTATTGGGAGGCAGGTAAGATGCCAGTGTTGTGGCTGCTGCTGAGCAGTGCTCGCAGAGCACCAAGGATGTCTTTCCAACATCTTTCCTCCCCCACCCCGCCCAGTGAGATGGAGTGGGCAAGATCTTGGGAGGGGACACAGTCAAGACAGCTGACCCAAACTGACCAAAGAGATATTCCACACCATGTGACGTCAGCTCAAATATAAAAGAGAGAGAAAGGAGGAGGGAGTTGGGGTCATCTGTTCATGAAGACGCTTGTCCTCTGAGCAACCGCTAAGTGTATCAGAGCCCTGCTTCCCAGAAAAGGCAAGACATCACCTGCTGATCGGAAGTAGAGAATAAGAACTTGTTTTGCTTCGCTTTGCGCGCTTGCGGCTTGCTTTTTGCTTGTTTCCTATTAAACCGCCTTTATCGTACTCCATGGGCTCTTCCCATCTTATTCTCTTCCCCCTTGTCATGCTGAGGGAAGTAGTGGGGGGAGTGATAGAGCGACTTGGTGGGTACCTGGTGCTCAGCCAAGGTCAACCCACCACAGCTCCCCAGTTCAAGAGAGACAAAAAGCTACTGCCGAGAGTCCAAAACAGGACTATGAAGATGATTAGGGAACTGGAGTACCTCTCTTATGAGGAAAGGCTGAGAGACCTGGAGCTGTTTAATCTGGGGAAGAGAAAGCTGAGAGGAGATCTGATCAATGCTTATCAATATCTACAGAGTGGGTGTCAAGACAATGAGGTCAGATTCTTTTCCATGGTGCCCAGTGGTAGGACAAGGGGCAATAGGCACAGGAATTTCTGCCTGAACATGAGGAAAAAATTCTTTACTTTGAGGTTGACAGAGNAAAAAATTCTTTACTTTGAGGTTGACAGAGCACTGCAATAGGCTGCCCAGAGAGCTGGTAAAGACTCATTCTCTGGAGACTTTCAAAGCCTGCCTGGACATAATTCTGTGCAGCCTGCCCTGGGAGAACCAGTTCTGGCAGGTGAATTAGAATAGATGATCTCCAGAGGCCTCTTTCAATCCCTACCAT